>CM018687.1:6983306-7188974 GCA_009363875.1 Mikania micrantha
ACATGGTTTGATAGTTCAACCTCCAGTTTCTGCAGTTCGTTTTTGGGGCAGAATTCGATTCTTAGCAAAGTCTTGAGATCTTCCCTGGTCATCGACATAGCTTCTTCCCTTCCTCTTGCATTGATCTGACTGTTCCACCAAGTCAAGGCTCATTTGTTGAATGTTCCAGCACATTAAGGAACCTTGTGGTGCTCTGGACAGCTGCAGAGGTCCAGAGTAGTTTCAATTTTCTCAATCCATTGGATTAATCCAACGGCTCCTTCAGACCCACTAAACCTGGGCGGCTTACATCCTACAAATGACTTGTAGGAGTAGTGTGATGAACCACCAGTATTCCCACTGGCTTCTCCGGACGAGTTACCAGTGTTGTTGCTTTCATTACGGAGACGGTTGAGCATCTCCGGTATCACCTCCTGCATCTGATTAGTCATCTGACTGCTCAGTAGAGTCACCAAGGCGATAGTAGCAGGATCCAGCATCGGAGTTGTGCTCGGGCCTGGTGGTAGGTTGAGTGGAGGAGGAGGTGGTGGAGGCAGTGGAGGAGGTGAGTCAGACGGTGATGGTGTAGATGAATGTGGAGCTAAGTCTTGTGGTGGTGGATGTAACGAGGGAGTCTGTCTTCTCGGCGGAATTCTGATCATAACCAATAAAGTTATCGGTTAGTGCAATGATCGAATACAGAAGAAAATATGCAAGTAAGTCTTAAGTCCTATGTTCTCTACATGCAGGGTCCCTAGGTTATAGTCTAGGCCAAACTGTTTAAATAAGTGACCTATATTTCTCTATAACCATGGCTCTGATACCAATCTGTCACACCCCGAGCCGGCGGGGTTGGATCAGAGTCCCCGTCGGGCGGAAGGTTCCCCGGGCGCGATATCGTGAGTGATAATCGAAATGATCAGATTGTTTACATTGCACATGATATAAATGAGAAATGGTAAATAGAATAGAATTACAAAGTTAAATTACATCCGTATCATTCATAATTTAACAATGTAAATCTATCATAAACATCATAAGATTTCTATCTTGTAACTGCACAAGATATACAAAATAATTGTATAATGATGTTCCAAAAAGGTCCAAAACTACTAAGTCTTCTATCTGAAGTCCTAGTCCAAAAGCATAAGCTTCTTAATTGACCTGTTCGTCACCTGAGAAGTCATGCAAAAATAAAGTCAACACATGGTTGGTGAGTTCATATAGTTTGATAATTGAAAATAGTTTGTAACCCTTTTTCGGTAAAAACCCTAACCTCATTAACATCATATGTAATATCCACATCGGTATGCTTATATATAGGGCATCCCTCTGAGTCGAGCCTACAACCTGCCCAGACACCATCCCACCACTTACTAATCTACATATGACACTGCTGTTAATGATAATTAAGCATTTTTACCTACCATACACTTCCATTCCAGCATAGTTCTAATGTACACTCAAAACATTTGTTAAACCCTCGGGTAACAACCTTAATCTCATTAACATCACATGTATCATCCAGATCGGTATGCTTATATATAGGGCATACCCCTGAGTCGAGCCTACAACCCGCCCAGACGCCGTCCCACCAAATACTAATCCACATAGGACATTGTTGTTAATGATAATTAAGCATTTTACCCCTACCATTAACCCATTAGTTCTTCAGTTCTTTGTTCCTGTAAATACAACAATTTGGAATCTCTATTGATTCCTTAAGTTCACCACACAATTATGATCAACCACAACAATTGTAGAAACAGTTATATAAATGCTTAATTAAATACATAATTAAATAAACATTTAATAAAATCTAAGACCTAGTGATTGGGCCTTGGTCAACTCGAGTAGACTAGTATAGCAATCAGGTACTTAGTAGTAAAGGAGATCTGTAAACCTCATCAAACATGCCACCTATAATCAATCAGTCTAGCTAGGACATCTTTTGATATACATGCTTTTATAGTTCTTTACACCGTCCATAGTTCGTATAGTTCTTTAGTTCGTTGGCACATGTTATCTTTGAGCATTTCCCAGATGTTCCTCAAAACAGTTAGGGAATATTGTAAATATCATCAAACATGCGTCTCATATTCGATCAGTCTAGCTAGGACATATTTAAAACCTGAGAATGGCACATGCTATCTTTGATATTTCCCAGTTAGACCCTTGAAATAGTTCTTTGTACTTAGTTCTCTGAAATAGATCGTTAGTTCTTTGACAACACACCCTTGAAATAGTTCTTTGAAATTAGATCGTTAGTTCTTTGAAATAGACCTTTGAAAATAGTTCTTTGTTTTAGATCTTTAGTTCTTTGAAAATAGTTCTTTGAAAATAGTTCTTTGATTTGAAGAGTTATGTATTCATGATGAATAGATAACTCGTTTTAAGTCCAATAAATAGTTTACCTAGACAAGAGTCTAGAATAACAGTTATACGTGTAAAACATATACAAAGTAAAAGCATTTAAGTAAATATAATCCAAAGAAGATAATTTACGCATGCTTCTCAGCCCCACATTTAAAAACAAAATGTTTAGAAAAGGGGCAATGAACTCACCTGTGTTGCTATGTAACTGATCTATCACAAAATGTGCGCTCTTGTTGTAGCTTAGGTTTCTTCAGTTCCTGAATTGTTTAAAAAGAATTTGAATACGATAAGTTTACGTATTAGTCGTCGTATCTAAGGTCTTGGTCTCGGTGTGCAACTAAGTGTCCTAAGTTACTAGAGTGCTTCTATGATTTAATCTAGCTAATCTAACTTAATTACCAATTGATAGCCCATATCTCGTAATTAGTTACAATAAATCTTCATTAATATGCTTTAATCAAATTCATTTTAAGTTAAACCTTTAGTTTAGAAAATCCTTTAATTTAATTTAACAAAGTTTATAAATCATTTTCTTTTATTTAAATATAATTAACTCAGCTTCAATTAACGATTAACATGTGATGGGCTTAACTAGGCCCACTTAGGCCCAGTTGATGATCTTTGATTTCCACTTGATCGCAATTCAAGTTCTTTGAATAATTCTACTTAGATAATCATATTATCCAAATCAATTATTCATACTAAGTCTTTTTCTAAGATTTATGGTAGTAGTCAATCTAACACCTCTTTGAACCTTTAAGCCTTTGATATGACCTACATGGTTCCATAATAATTCTCAAGTGTTAACCAAATCAATAGTTTCTAACACTCCATAGTTGTTACGGTGTTCTAGAAAAACTTCCTAGTTCCCCATAAGTACATCTATACTTTATTGCCTACATTCCCACATAATTTGCATGTACTTATACATAAACTTCCATGCATTTCCCAATCTTCGAATCACCATTTTTATAAGAGATTTAGTTTTATGCAACTCAGATCAGCGAACCTATGCCTCACATGGTTACGTTCTTCCCAATTGTAGTTCAATGACCCAAGGTTCGTTCAAAGGGGAAAGGTTCGGCTAGGTTATCCTTAGGTTCGCTGCTCCTACCCGTTCAAGCATAAGGTTCGGCCATGCACATAGGGGGTTCGACCCTAATGGTTCGGCCAATGAAGGTTTCCAGGTTCGGCCTTGCAGAATCTTATGGGTTTGCCTAACTAAGGTTCGGTTCCCTTAAAGGGTTCGGCTGATACATTGCTCCCACGAACCTTTAAGGTTCGGCTAGGGTTTCTTCGACTGGTTCCAGTTTTGTTTAAGAGAAAATGGTTCGGCTACATCATCATGAGGCCCTAGGTTCGTGACCTTGTAACATGTTCGGTGCAGGTGGCTGCAGTATGGCCACAGGTTCGTGGCAGGCTCGTGCAGGGTGCCTCAGGTTCGGCTAGCAGGTTCGTTGCAGGGGTAAGGTTTGGCTGGTTATTCGCCCAGCTGACTAGGGTTCGACCAAGTGATATCCCCCTCACGAACCTGTATCATCCTCCTTTATCGATCTTAACTTGTTCCACATCAGTTCCCACAGTTTTCTAATCGTTTATACATGCTTATCTAGGTGGTTTCTAGGTGTTAGGTCGATTGAAAACTAAGATAAGTTCAAGAATCATAGGTCACACCAAAAACCGACATAAACACTAATATTTACCTCAAAAATAACGGATAAAAGCTCGAAAAACTTGTACTTCCACGATCTACGTGCTGAGATGAACGTTTTGGCACCTAGAATGCTTGAATCCACAGAGAAATCATCACAAAATTGTAGAGAGAAGGAGGAAAAATCTTTCTAGAGAGAGCGTGAGAAAGACAAGTTTGAGGGGGGCAGGTGGGTTTGGTGATGGTTGGTAAGAGGTTTAATGCCTCATTAATTAATTTAGAAACACCCGGTAGTTCGGTCTCGCTCAGTTTCGCGTAAAATATCGTTTCTCGTGGTTTTCGTCATCAAATGACACGAATTCTAAAATAAGCTTCATAAATTTATTTTAAGTGGTTATTCCTAGTAAATTAACTAATATCTTTTATTTATTTTAAATTTTCAAAATATTAATTTACAGTTTAAATTGAATCGTACGGTCGTCGCGTGTATTTGTTAGAATCGTCACTCGTACGAACACGACGATAATTATACTTTTCAATATTTTTTTTCTAATTATCGAATATCATTCAGAACGTTAAACTTCCAGATTTATTCGTACAGATCGTCACCTATACGAATAATCCGTCGATTTAGCATTCACATAACGACATTCGTGTTGTTTTGTTCTATAAAGCCTCACATACGTTTATACATAATAAATCCTAACAAATAATCCCTTAATGGTTCTGTGTTGCCAGATAATTATCTGACTTATAAACCATAGTTATGAACTTTGTTTATCTGAAACAGTTTTGAGTTTGCTATATGACAACATCAAATGATAATAATAATTGATATGAATATGAAATACGCTGAAATGTATATAGTTTGTACCTGATTACTGTTCATGTTACTGTTTGAGATCACTGTTCCGGTATGGTTCCGGCACTGATGTTACATGGACTTCACCGCATCAAAGGTGACGGTATCATCTTCAACATGCAATGAGATCTTCCCCTCATACACATCAATCATCGCCTTCCTCGTGCGAAGGAAGGGTTGTCCCTTAATGAGGGGGACTCTATCATCGGCATGCATGTCAATTTTAACAAAATCCACGGGGAAAACAAACTTGTCCACCTTCACCAGGACATTCTCAACAATTGCCCTAGAATACTTGATTGACCGATCAACCAATGTCAGGTTCATGCGTGTAGGTGCCTGTTCTTCAAGATCTAGCTGCTTATAAATTGAATAAGGCATCAAATTGATTCTAGCACCCAGATCAGCCAATGCATGGTTCACAGAAGAACAGCCAAACATACAGGGAATGGTGAATATCCCTAGATCCTCGAGCTTCTCTGGCAGTTTGTTCTGAACCAATGCAGAACACCTAGCTCCCAAAGTGACGGTAGAGAGTGTCTCCAACTTCTTCTTGTTAAATAGGAGGTCTTTCAAGAACTTAGCATGTTTATGCATACGCTGGAGAGCCTCTACAAATGGGAGATTTATCTTCAGCTGCTTGAACATCTCCAAAAAATGTCCATACTCCTGATCACGCTTCAACTGCAAGGCACGTGCACGGTATGGAAGCTTAGTCAGGTCAACCTCAGGCTCCTCAGCTACTTTCTTACCTGTGTTCTTCTCTTCCAACTTCCAACTTCTCCCTTCTCAACCTCTCAACAGAAGACTCACTGCTTGGTGCGGTACTTTTTGGGTCTAGCCTCAATGGCACCCCGTGCAGGAGTCTCCAACTCAATCTCCTCATCCACTGGCTCATCATCAACCTAAATGACCGGTGGTGGTAGCTCTACCTTTCCTCCTCTACCACTACGCGTGGTCACTGCCTTCACATGTCCCCTCGGGTTAGGATCAGTTTTCACCCTAAAAGATCCACTCGGTCTCGCATCGAACCTCTTCACCAGCTCACCAACCAACTGTTGCAGATCCAAAAATCCTGCCAGCTGATTCCTATGTAGAGTCGTTCTCCTCGATCTTCTGGTCTTGCATCTTGTCTTTATCCATGATTTTTTGTAGCATCTTCATCTACCGAGCCATCATATTCTCCAGCTTCGTGTCGCGATCTCTGCTGCCGGATCTCTCAGGCGCATCTCTCTCTGTGATAGTGTAATTAATCCATCGTTACTTGTTGACTAGTAGATTGAGGAATTTATTCTCTCAAGTCATAACACTAGTAACCGTTTCGATGAGGACTATAGTAATACAAAGTGGTAGAGGTAAATCGGATGCATTGTAATCTGATTATATGAGGATTGCAATGGATTCCTTTTAGGCTCTATGCACTTCAATTTGAAAACAAATATCAATTGGTTAACTAACACTTTTATTGTTAACAGTGATTAACAGTTAACCCCACAAGTAACAGAATAATACAAGATTAAATTAATCTACTTTCCTTAACACATTGAGGGTTTATCAATACTTCGGTTTGATAACTAAAATACTCTTATTATATTATTCTACATATGATACAACGGGTTATGAACACAGACAAACGGGTGAATTGAAATGGGGATCTATAGTTGTATTGCAAGTAGTGTAGAGTCCTTTTAGTTATGTGGTGGGATGTTGGTTGGGGCTTGGTTCCCCTACATATGCCCTATATATAAGCATAACTAATAGGATGAGATATTACCTGTAAATATAACTATGGAGAGGCCATTTTGTGAACATGTGAGTCAAACAAACTACAAGTATCATGTATGTTATTGTGATTGTGTATGTGAATGAATCAAGGTTTTCAATGATCAAACTTATGAACTCACCAACCTAGTGTTGACTTTGTTTAAATGCATGTTTTCTCAGGTGACGAACAGGTGTAGTTGCCATAATCAAGAACTAAGCTAGTGGACTTTTAGAAGACCTAGCTTCATTTTGTGTTGTGCATATTTTGAATGACAAAACAGTGAATCATCTTTTGTATATCTTGTACAGATACAAGATATAAACTCATTGATTCTTTTGATTAGATTTACTTAGTTAAATTATGAGGAAACAATGTAATTTATCTTTGTAATTCTATTTCATTGTCATGTTAGCATTTCTCAATTATTTATCATGTGCTATGTAAACAATCTGATCATTTCGATTATCAAACGATATCACACCCCGGGAACCTTCTGCCCAGAGGGAAAGTTGATCCAGCCCGCCGGCTCGGGGTGTGACACTATCACAAAGAATCCCGTGTATCATTCACGTTCTAAACACATTGATATTAGGTTTCATTTCATACGCGATTTCTATGAAAATGAACTTATTGGTGTGGTGAAGATACATACAAATGAGCAACGAGCAGATCTTCTCACCAAGGCTTTTGATAAAAATCGTTTTGAGTATTTACTCAAATTAAATGGTATTCGGGTCATGGGTGAGGTCATTTTAAAAAAACTTCTTTCATAATAAATTTTTATTGAATTAACATCAGATGTTTTTAATTGTTTTGTTTTTTTGTGTTTTAGTTTTTTGCGGGAGAAAATTTTGAAAAACTCAAAAACATTTGAAAAATCCAAAACACAAAAACATTAAAAATTTAAAATTTTGAGAAATTGATTCGACAAAATGAGAAATGATAGCACATTGTAGCAATTGGAAACACATTTGTATCATACATGATCTTAAACATAAAGTGTAGTTATAATTACTTAGTATGATATGTTGGTAGGTTTATAACTTAGTTGAGATAGCATTTGACAAAATTTTGATTATGTTTTATGAGAAACAGATGCTTAGAATACAGTGCTTAGCTTTGTCCTAAATAAGTCGTGATTAATCTTACAAAATGTTTCTTGAACAAAATTTAAGTTACTAGTTTTGATCATGTGTTTATTTTCAAAAGAAATTCTATTTTTTTTCTTTTGTTTTAGTTTAAAGCTGGAACATTCTTTGCGTATACGTACGTATCGACCTGATTGTTATAGCTTTAAATGATTCAAGTTTGTTTTTTTTGGTTTTGATTAAGATTTGGACAATCTCTTAGTATATGAGAATATCGATCTGATTGTTAAAAGCTTAATCTTAAATTATTGTTTCGTTCATTTTCTGGATCATCTGAGCATACGAAAGTATCAACCTTGATTCCAATATTATGAACAAATTCAATTTGTTTTATATTTTTTTCTTTTCAAAAGATATTCAGCTTTGTTTTTGCATGATCAAGCTAGTTAAAATTAAAGTAAAGTGTTTCAAGGACATTATTGTTTGATGAATTATTCATAAAACGGGGATGTGTTCAAGTAAATGAAGATCATAAAGTATTTGATGTTTTTGTTTTAAATGGATATCTTAACTGAGTAATTAAACTTAAAGAGGTTTTATACTGACAATCATCTTTGAGTTGTAATTTGCTAGTAACTATATTCATTAATTCAATCAGATGTGTTGATAATTGTAAAACAATATGATCTCATGTCTAGATCTTTCTCAAGCAAAAATATGTGATTGCTTTGTTAATTTATATTTCATAGTTAGATTTGTTAAAATTTGTAGTGTGTTTGTTCTAAAAATTTGAAAAATAAAAAAACATTTTTGGTTTTATCTGATGTTAAATCAATAATTTTTGGTTATTTGTTTTTGACTTTGAAACATTAAAACATTGGTTTGTTTGAAATTTTAAATAAAATTGAATTTCAAAAGGTTTGC
Organism: Mikania micrantha; assembly: GCA_009363875.1. Taxonomy (NCBI): domain Eukaryota; kingdom Viridiplantae; phylum Streptophyta; class Magnoliopsida; order Asterales; family Asteraceae; genus Mikania; species Mikania micrantha. Next base: position 6,991,952 of record CM018687.1, read on the forward strand.
TTGGAGGTTCGTTTGGAAGGTTTTGGATAGGTTCGTTCAAAAATTTTTGTTGAAGGTTTGTCCAACAGGTTTGTTCATAGGTTCGTTCAATAGTTTTTGGACAGGTTCGCCTGAGAGGTTTTGGACAGGTTCGTTCAAAGGTTTGTTCATAGGTTTGTATAAATAAAGGTTCGTGTGTGATACGTTTGTCACTTTCATCAGAACCTTTCACGAACCTGTAAAACCTTGATTTCGATTTTTTCGATTCTAGATCTCAGATACTGTGTTTCATATATAATTAGCTTTGGATTTGGATTGTGATTCTTAATAGGTAAAAAGATTGAAGTTTGACTAGTTAAATTAGGAGATATGTTGATTTTAGATTGGATTTAGTCGAACCTGTTGATTTGGATTAAAACCTATTTAAATCTAAATTCTGGAAAATTTGTTTTTATTAATGTTGTTCATATTTGAATTACGAACCTTTGGATATCAATTTTTTTATCTAATTCATTGATTTGAAAATTTGATTTTGAAATGGATTAGGTTCGTGATATTAACACTGGTTCGCTGGTTTACTAAGGTTCGTTTGAAGTTCATAGGTTCGGGTCTAACCTCTGTATGTCATTGAACTGAACCTTGATGGTCAAGGTTTGTTTGACCAAAAGGTTCGTGTTATGTTTTAGGTTCGTTCATGGATAGGTTCGTTAGTTAAACAGTTTTGTCTAATAAACAGGTTCGTCTAAATTTAGGTTCGGCACAGGGAAAGGTTCGCTAGTTTCTACACTTACAATTTTTTTTTATTTTTTATTTTTGTTTTTGATTTCATTTAATTTTTGTTTTAATTTTGTTTATTCTAATTGTAGAAATGGCAAATCTTACATTCGGAGATAAACACAGCCTATGTGCTTATCTGGATCCAACTACGAAGAACGGCAAGGACTTTCGTCCGATGATCGAGTTCTTAAGACGGTCGAGGATTTATCATGTGATTTCTAACTTCAGTCAGATTTATAGATCACATATACAGAGTTTCTGAAATTCTGCTCGATTGATCACAGTAGATGAAGATTATGTGATAGAGGCTAATGTGCTGGGACAAGCTTTTAGGGTTACTAAAGCTGACCTTCGGAGAGTTCTACAGTTCGGAGGAGAACCTGAAGGAATGACACTCATTCCTGAAAGGTGTATTAAAGAGTGTTTCTTGAGGATTCGATATTTTGGAGTTTACAGTGAATACTCCATCAAGAAGGGAAAGCTTCCTCTGCAGTACAAGTTGCTGGCACATGTTTTGTTACACTGCCTTAGCATGAGGAAGGGCACATTTGATGAACTGAGGGACCTGATGAGGTCTGCAATGGTTGCATTGATATTGAACAAACCATTCAATTTTTCTGCAATGATCTTCCGATACATGTTAGACAACATAACCAAGGCCCAAAGATAGATTTTATATGTATCCGAGGTTTATACAGATGCTGATTGATGAAAGGCTTCCAAAGCAGAACTTGCCTAGAGTTTCTGCTGATATTCTCAAGTTGAAGCATATGATAGACTCTAGTCTTGGTCAAGTAAAGATATATCAGAAAAGCAATGATGATATTCTGATTAAAGATGTAGTGGGACATTGTGCTAGAGCCAACTATGTTGCTCCATTGAATGATGCTTGGAGGCATCAGAATTCAGATTCTGATACTGAACAGTTGGGAGATAATGATGATGATCCACAACCACCACCTCCTCCTCCAAGATCACAAGCCAGTCAATCACAAGCTTAGCCTTCTCAATCACATCAACAAACTCAAGGGCCAGATGCGACTCCTATTACACTTGTTCCTCTTCAGGTAATCTATCCATATCAACAAGAAGCTCAAAGACAAGAAGAGGCTATTGCTTCTCAACATGTAGATACTAAAGATGTTGATATTGATGCTGAAGACAAAGAATCTACAGAATCTGAGATGGAGACAGTACATGTGGGAAACAGAATGGTCAGAAGGTTAAAGAAAAGACCAGTACAACAACAAAGTGAAGAAGTAAGGGAAGAAGAAAATGATCCTAACTTCATTGTTGATGAGCCTGAAGCATCTAGGCCTAAAAAGAAAAAGAGAATGGCCAAAGTGCCTAAGAATAAGAAGACAAGGACTCCCAGGATTATTGTTTATTCTCATGTGGTTGTTTCTTCTACACCTGTTTCTATTCTTGTGTCTATACATGCTTCAGTTGCTGCAACAGTCCAAGAAGATGTGTCTACTTCACCTGCATTTATTGATGTTTCTATACCTGTTTTAGTAGCTACAACAGTTCAAGAAGCTGCTTCTACTTCACATGTTCATATGTCTTCTGATTCATTCTTTCAGAGTCCTGATTTTATCAATGTTGCTACTTTTGTTCCTTCATTCATTAATGCTACTACTGTGACTACATCAGTTCAAGAAACTTCTAATTCAAGAGGAGAGTCTTTGTTTGAGGGTTAAGACGACTTGGATTTAAATTTTTCATTGGACTATGATGACAATGAGATAAGAAGAAGAATTTCTATATTGTCACAAGAGTTTGACAAATATAGAAAACAAAAGGAGAAAACTGATACTAAACAACCATCTTCTTCAACTGCAAGTGACTTAGATGTAATGAAAGGTCAAATTTCTCAATTATTGAAGTGGAGAGAAGAGGACTTGCTTGAAAAGAAGTTGATGAATAAGAAGATTACTTCATTGGAACCATTGATTGAGAAGCAGAACGCTGTGATTGATGATTTGAAGAAAGATAATCAAGACTTGAAGCGAAAGATTGATGATATTCAAGTTAAAAATAGTCAAGCTGAAACTACTGATGCTGGTGTTGATCAAGTGTTTGTTAACATTGATGATGATGATGATGATGAAGAAGAGAAGGTAGACTATGAAGATTCAGATGTTGATGAACATCCAAGCTTTAATGCTTATCATGGTGATGATGAAGATGGTGATGGTGATATGACAGGTGTTGGAAGTTCAAGTGTTTTGAATTCTATTACTGGAGCAATAGCAATTTACAAGCCTTCTGGGATTTCATTTGATGTTACTCATATTTCTTCTATTTCTTCTGATAAGGCTAAAGATATTGAAGATGTTGACATTGAAGACTTAACTGATCTAAAGTGTCCAAAGGGAAGTGTTGATTGTTCATGGCCTAATTTCATGGAGTTGTTTAGATAGAATGCTGATGTTTAGTTGCAGAGAATGCTTGGTGAACTATTTGAAGATAAAGAGTTGGAGGAAGGAGAAATTGGGGGTGGATATTCAGATTTTGAACAAGACGATGAAAATTTGTATAATCTACAAACTTTGAAGAAGATATTTGATATTGAAGTTCGGAAAGGAGCTCCAAAGATATATGTAGATGCTATGAAAGAAAAGACTTACATGGAGATGTGGAAAGATAGTCAAGGTGAACACAAATACATTATTGATCACTTATTCATTTTCAAGCAAATGGTTGAAGTTATTGAAGAAAATGTTCAAGAAGACCAAGCTAGACAATTCTTAAGATTTAAGATTGGTTCTAAGTCAAAAATGAGAGGAAGAATTATAAGCTATGGTTATTTTTACCATATTTCTGGACTTTTGAAGAACAAAGGATTTTATTTGGCAAAAAGGACTGATGGGTGTCAGTATTTTGGAAAGGCAGTTGATATTATGACATTACCTTCTTTTGAATGCATGCAGTCATCAAGGCTGAGAATGATAAAGCCTATTCAGACGGAACATAATGATGTGTTTGAGAAGTTGCTGAAGAAAGAGGCTATAACTGGATGGAGTTTGTTGATTCCACATGACAAACATAAGTTACTTGGATATCCAAAGCCTAAAGTTTATAAAAGACCAAGATTGAGAAGAATAGAACAGAATTGCAATCCTTATTTCAAGTTCTGGTTCTATGATGAAAATACATCTGAAGCTGTTATTCTTTTGAGACAAGAAGAGAAGTGGAGGGTGATCAGGTTGTTGGATCCTGTGTGGTTGGTTAATTGTTCAAAGGAAGATATTGACTTATTGAATGTAGCTGAGATATTTTCAAATGATGGATTTCATGATGTTGGTGTAAGCTACAAAGATATGGCAGTTCAATTTCAAACAATAGCTCGGATGTGTTATACTCTTGGGATACATTCTGGATGCAAATGGGAAGATGTAAACTATTTGTATGTTGAGCTGATGAAGTTACAAAACGAGATAGATGATAGAGATGCCAAGTTGGAAGCTGAAAGATTATCCAAGATTCCAAAATTTGTTGTAATTCGTGCTGCTGATAATGTTTGTCTAGAACTTTATATATATTGAAGGTTTGTCTAGAAGCTTGTAACTTCTGAACTTGTGCAGTTTTGAGTATTAAATAGATCTGATTCTCTCTGTATTAGAGTGGAAGAACTGTGTGTTCTTGATCATTTCATTGTAACTACTTTATCATATTCAATGAAATGATGTTTATAAATGATTGTTTGTCTTTGATACATATAGATCGATTATAGATTCTGCATGTAATTGATTGTTAATAGGATTCCATTGGAAGATCAAGATCAAATCAGTAGATCTACATTGGTATCAGAGCTTAGACGGAGTTCTATACAAGCTTTTCAAAGATTTACAAGCATTTTCAAGTTAACAAGATCAAGAGATGGATTAAAATTCGAGTTTTGTTGTGTTTGATTGCTGTGTTGAGTGTGCTATCATCATCTACTGCTTTGGAACATCAAATTTCAGAGATTTGTGGCTGAAATTGGTGACTTTTTCTTCAAATTTTAAAGGTTTTCCCTCCAAAATTTTTGAATTTTGAAGACGGGTTCATGAGCCGAACCTGTGATTGTCTGAAGCATAGGTTTGCTGTTAAAAGTAATTTTGTTGAGGTTCGTGTAGAGATTTTGAAGAGGTTCGCCTCAAGGTTTGTCTACTGCAGAGTTTCGTCTGATCAAGGTTCGTTGGTCAAATTTATATTGAAGAGGTTCGCTGGTCAAGGTTTATCTCAAGGTTCGTGAGATTCAGGTTTGTCTCAGGTTCGTTTGACAAGCTTCGTGAGATTTAGGTTTGTCTCAGGTTCGTGATATCAGGTTCGTGAAGTGAATTTTTCAAAAGAGGTTCGCTGATTAAGATTAAGAATCATGACTGACATGTTTGCTGCTGTAGCTAGTCAAAATTCTAAGATACATAGCATTTTGATTAGTGAAACTGAGGCAGGGAGTACAAATAAAGTTCCAAAACTACCTAATTTGACAGATTATGAGAATTGGAAAGGAAGGATTGAGACACATCTCAATGGAACTGATACTAATCTGTGGGAAAGAATTTTGTCACCTTATGAAAGACCTAAGGTTGTGGGGACAGATTTGGATCAAACCCTTGAAAGATTGGATGTTGATCAGAGAAAGAAATATGATTCTGAGAAGAAAGCTGACTAGATGCTGAGTCAAGCAATTCTTAATCAGATACTTCATCAATTTGATGAACATAAAACCTCATATGGTTTGTGGAATGCTTTGAAGGCAAGAATTGAGTGAAATACTAAACTTAAGAAGACGAAAGCCACTAATATACGCAAAGAGTTCGAGAATTTCAACTTTATTGGCAATGAGAGTCTTGAAGCCTTAATAACCAGATATAGGCATCTGTTCACTGAAGTTAGAAAGTGTGGAATTGAGTATACTGAAGAGGAGAAGATAGATTGCTTTGCAGATGCTTTGTTTGAAAATTGGAATTCATTGGTGCTGATTTTCAGAGAAAATTTACCAGGAATGAAATTGGTTGAATTTATCCAAAAGCTAGAAGAACAGGAAATGAAGGATAAGAGAAAAGCAAGAAGAGTTAATGTTACTCAAGAATCAAGATCCTTCTCTCTATGGTTCATCTGTGGTTACACCCCCTGTTTCTTCTGCAAAGATTCAAACAGCTTGTGTGTCAAGTACTGCTGATAGTACTCATGCATCATCTGCATCTGATGGATCTAGTTCATCCTATTCTATTAATGAGAAGAAGTCTGATCCTACAACAACTCCAGTTTAGTTAAATACAACAAATTTGGGAAAAGTAACTGTGGAGGCTGTTCGGGATCATATGTCAATTTTGTCATGCGTAGTTAATGCTTGTGATGAACAGATAGCAGGAAAGATTGGAAATTTCAATCTTACATTTGAAGATTATGAGCAGATTGATGATGATGAGATGGAGTTAATTGATACTCAATGGGCTTTGGCAAGTGTAATCAGAAGAATCAATAGATATGAAAAGAAAACTGGAAAGAAGTTCACTTTTGATCGAAACACCAAGTTTGGATTTAATCCAAAGGCCACACAATGTTACAATTGTGGTGAGTTGGTCCATTTTGCTAGAGAGTGTAAAAATCCGAAGAAACAAGGAAATTTAAATCCTTTCAATCCAAAAGAAACTTATCAGAAGAAGAGAGAAAAGCCTGAAGAGTCATCGAAAGCTTTAGTCAGTCAAGCTGATGAAGGATGTGATTGGGGAAAGCAATATGATGAGTTAATGGGTGCATTTATGGTTTCTTTAGATGAAGACACAAGAAAAGGCAAAGAAAAGGTTGATGAGGTAAATGATGATCTTTTAGAGATCATTGATAAGTTGAAAAAAAATGAATGCTCAGTTGACTGTTGAACTGGTAGAGTGCACTGAAGCTAACAAGAAGTTAATTTCAAGAGAAAAAGCTTTTGATAAAGAGCATTGATTTAGGCAAAGAAAATGAAGAGTTAAAAATTAAAGTTTTGCAAAATAATCATGCAGTTTCAGTGCATCTTGAATCAATGCAATCTTTGAAAAGCTTGTATAGAACTCCACCTAAGCTCTGATACCACTGTAGATCTACTGATTTGATCTTGATCTTCCAACGGAATCCTATTAACAATCAATTACATGCGGAATCTATAATCGATCTATATGTATCAAAGACAAACAATCATTTATAAACATCATTTCATTAAATATGATAAAGTAGTTACAATGAAATGATCAAGAACACACAGTTCTTCCACTCTAATGCAGAGAGAATCAGATCTATCTAATACTCAAAATTGCAGAAGTTCAGAAGTTACAAACTTCTAGACAAACCTGCAATATATATAAAGTTCAGACGAACCTAACCTAGCCGAATCCATAGGTTCGCCAGCCGAACCTTGAGGTTCGCTGGACGAAACTATATAATACATAAACCAGGTTCGCCGAACCTGCTTAGGGTCGTGGGCCAGACGAACCTAATCCAAACCTCTCTAAACTTATACATTTTGACAAGCAATCTATTACATAATGTCCTAACAGCTTCGTATGATCTTAATGTATAAAGTTTATCTTATTAATGAAGATCAGTTATTATATATTGTTCTTTAATGTTTATTAAAGTTTATATGTGTTTGACTATGGTTGACTTTGATTATATATATCTTATAGACCCATTCGAGCGAATGACCATAAGAATGAGGTCATTCGAGAGAATAAACGCCTAGTGAATGACTGGGGCGAACGAATGAGTCATCCGCATGACTCATTTGGTTGACCAAGCTCATTCGGCTGAGCCATTCGCCAAATGAGTGATTCGGCCACTCATTCGGCCGAATAATTACAGTCTATATACACTTCTGCAAACAGATTCAAACCTAACTTTTCTGAGCCTCCTCTCTTCCCAGAGCACTCCAGAGTCATACCTTTAAGGTTTTGAGCAGTTCTTTCATCTCCAACTTTGATTATCACCTCGTGGTGTTCGATTTCGATCCAAACGTTCACTCCTCATCGTCGGATCGCCACGGGGCTTGGTGTTTTTTATTAGAAAACCCTAGAATAGAATTCCGCACTATTCCAGTGGCTGTAGAGCAGATTCCTTGGTGAACCAGATTGTTTCCGGGATCCAAATTGATCATTCCAATTGCATGGTAATGATATCATGAAGGTCTGTACCAATTTTGGTGGTTAGATTCACTCTAAATCAAAAGTTATCACGATTTTTGTTACTGAAAACACCAGATTGTACGAATGAGTCGATCATCCGAATAAGTCGTCCGAATAGATCTCTTTCTGTCTTCAACTCATTCGGCCAACTGCTCATTCGGTCTAACTGTCATTCGGTTGTCTACTCATTCGGCCATCAAGTCATTCTGGCCTCGGTTTATTCGGCCAACTCATTTCATTCGGCTAGTTCACGCTTATTCGGTCCCCAACATGCGGCCTAGTCTGAGTCATTCGACCATAAGTTTGAAAATTTTTCTGAGTGTTGGATGCATTTGTTCTTGACATAATGGAGGATCTAGCTTTGATGGTTAACCAGAATCATATGATTCAGACATTGCTACTCACAGAGACTGAGACAGGGAACTCTAATAAAGCTCCTAAGTTACTTTCATTAGATGATTACCCTCATTGGAAATACAGATTTGAGACACACATTAATGGAGTTGATACAAACTTGTGGATGATGATAGAGAGTGGTTATTTGAGACCTCTGAATGAAAACGGAACTCCCATGTTAGTCACCCGGATGACTGAGCCCCAAAAGAAGTTATATGACTTTGAGAAGAAAGCCTATGCTATTCTGTCTCAATCCATTGCTACAGATATCTTTCATCAGTTTAGATAGTTTACTTCTGCTAAGTTACTTTGGGATGCATTGCAACAGAGATATGAGGGAAATGATGCTTTGAAGAACATAAAGTCCAAAGCCTTGAGGAAAGAGTTTAACAGTTTCATGTATGTGGGAAATGAGTCCCTAGATGATCTGATTGCTAGATTATATCATCTTCTGAGTGAGCTTTTCAACCATCAGGTCAAGACTACAACTCAAGAGAAGATTCAGTGTTTGGCAGATGCTTTACCTCCCAAATGGGAGTTATTCATCATGGTCTTGAAGCAAAATGAGATGATGGCTAATATGGACATCAATGAGTTTATCTAGAAGCTGGAAGAACAGGAGATTGAGAATAAGTGTAAGGCAAAGAGAGTTGCTCAAGTTCAGGATCCTTCATTGTATTACTCTACTCCTACTGTAAAGAGAGCTTCTTCTCATGCTCCACTGAAGACTGCCTTTGTCTCTCAAACTAAAGAAGCTCCTGTTTCAAACTAAACTCAATTCAGTCAATCATCTTCAACATCAACCTCTCAGAAAGAAAATAGTCATACAGTCACCAATCTGAAGACAACCCATTTTGATAAAGTGACTGACTGTAGAGGTTGCAAAGGAGCATATGGGTCTTCTGTCTACGCTTGTGAGCTCTTATGATGGATTACTAGCCGGGCAGATTGGTAATCCTCACCTGAAAAATGATGATTATTCTTAGATAGAGCTAGATGCTATGGAGAGGATAGACATCATGTGGGCTCTTGCTAGTGCAGTAAGAAGAGCTAAGGATTTTGTGAGAAGAACTGGAAAAGATATCAATTTGAACAAGGATTCAAAATTTGGTTTTGATATGTCATCTGTCACTTGCTATAACTGTGGAGAAAAAGGACACTTTGCAAGACAGTGCAACAAACCAAAGAAGATAGGCAACAAGAATCCTTTTCAGAATCAGAGATCATCTGCAGCAAATCCAGGACGAAGGCTTGTACTCATTGATACTCCCACTCATGCAAGTTCTTCAAATGCTAGCAAAGCCTTGATGATTCAAAATGATGAAGGCGAAAACTGGGATTTCAGATTCAATCCTGATCAGGGAGGAAAAGATAAAGCTTGTGTTGTAGAAATTCAGAAAGCTGATGAACCCAGTGATGAAAGCAATTCAGAAGAAGCAAAGACCAGTCTGGAGGAATCATCAGGATCAGAGTCAGAAAGCACTTCAGACTCAGACACTCAAGGAGATTCTGATGCTGAGTTTGAAGAACCTGCTACACAGTTTTCTATGATGGTGAACACTTCTGCTACCTCTCAGTCAGATCAGGTATATAATTGTCACACCCCGAGCCAACGGGTTGGATCGACTTCCCCGTCCGGCGGAAGGTTTCCGGGGCGCGATATCGTGAGTGATAATCGGAATGATCAGATTGTTTACATTGCACATGATATATAAATGAGAAACTGCTAAATCAAAATAGAATTACAAAGTTAAATTACATCAGTTTAGTTTATAATTTAACAATGTAAATCTACTATCAACATCATAAATCTTCAATCTTGTATCTGCACTAGATATACAAAATAATTTGTAAAATGATGGTTCAAAAATATGCAGGTCCAAAAAGCTAGGTCCTCTAACTGGTATCCTAGTCCAAAAGTAATAACTCCTTAGTTTACCTGTTCATCACCAGAGAAGTCATGCAAAAATAAAGTCAACACATGGTTGGTGAGTTCATGTAGTTTTATAAAAATGAGTTTGAATAACCTTTTTGAATTACAACCTTAACCTCACCATTAACCACCTATACCATCCAGTTTAGTATGCTTATATATAGGGAATATGTAGGGTCGAACTTACCACCCGCCCAGCCACCGTCCCACCACATACCAAACCACATGATATATTGTTCCTAGTGATAATTAAGCGTTTCATCCCACTTCTTTGATTCCATAACCTTTGATTCTTAGCATTTGATTACCCTGAAAATGTTTACCTTGATCCCCGAAATGACAACCTTAACCTCATCAACGACCACCTATGCTAACCAATCAAGTATGCTTATATATAGGGCATATGTAGGGGACAAGCCCCAGCCACCGTCCCACCACATACCGGACTGCTTAGCATATTGTTGTTAATGATAATTAAGCGTTTCACTCCACTCACCTTCAATTTAGATTTTTGATTTCCACGAATAGATTTACCTCTGATCTCTTGAGTTCACCATGTATTCATGATTACCCCCATAGTACTTGTAGAAATATAATATTAAATGTTTAATTAAATTAATAATAAAGCATTTAAATACAACTAAGACATGATGCTTGGGCCTTATTTGACTCAATCAATTAGGACTTAGTTGTTGGTGGTTGTCCAAGTTGTACCCTCTCACACGTGGCCCATATCAGGCATGACCCACTAGGAGCCTACCTGTATGTGTCGGGACTTTCATGATGCCCATATCAGCTTGACCCATTGGTCTACTGAACATGCCGGGAATTTAAGGATATCCTTTGATTCTTGATCGTCTGTGATTCTCTTGATTTTGTTTGATAGTTTAAGTTATTGCCCATATAGCTTGACTACAAGAGTCTACTATTTATGCCGGATTTCCATGTGTTACACATGGTCTTGATTTACATACAACTGACATCCACCTTAATTAAAGCAATTAATGATTTCATTAGATCTTAATGATTTCATTATTTCCATGATTCACACACGGTTATGATTCCCTTGATTCTCTTGATTCTGATAATTTGATTTCCATGATTTCATGATGATTATATATTTTTGATTAGGATCCTTAGATTTACTGTAACATCAGTGCCGGAACCGTCACCGGAACAGTGATCTTAAACAGTAGCATGAACAGTAAACGAGTACGAACTATATACAATTCAGTGCATTTCCTATTCATAACATTTGTCATTATCATTTTGTGTTATCAAACAACAAGTTCATGAACATTTAACAGAAACAAAGTTCAGGACTAGTTATCGTCGTGTTCGTACGAGTGACGATTCGAACGAACACGCGCAACGACCGTATGATTCAATTTAAACTGTAAAGTAATATTTTAAAATTTAAAAACAAATAAAAGATATTTAGATAATTTACTAGGAATAACCACTTAAATAAATTTTATAAACCGAGTCGTTTCGCAACGAAAAACCACGCGAACCGGCATTTTACGCGAAACCGAACGAGATCGAACAACTGGATGTTTCTAAGTCAATTAATGAGGCATTAAACCTCCACCAACCACCACCAAACCCTATCTCTCTCTTCCATTTCGTTCTCCACTCTCTCTCTAAGAAGAAGAAGCTCCACCTTCTCTCTAAAGGTTCTCTTACAAATCTTCACCAATTCAAGCATTCTAGGTGTTGAAACGATCCCCTTCTCACATGGATTCTGGAAGTACAAATGATCTAGCATTTCACCCGTCGAATTCAAGGTAAATTATGGATTTATTACGGTTTTGGGAGGGTGTCACAACTTCTTATAGTTAGTGTGTCTTGATTTGGTTTAAAATCCTAGAATCTATGAGATAAATTATTTAAACTCTTAGCAAACTATAGGAACAGATCTGATGTGGTTAAGCTAATAGAAAGTTGAGGATGAATGGTTACAGGTTCGTTGGAGACTGCGGCCGAACCCCATGGAGCTGGGCGAAGTCTTAGTCGAACCCTGCTTCCTTGGGCCGAACCTTCTGGCGAGCCAAACCATTAGGAAGCCTATTATCTCGCGAACCTTTTAGCTAAAGACCTGCACCGAACCTGTTGTGCTAAACCTGCTAGCCGAACCCTTGCTATGGCCGAACCTTCGACTAGTGGCCATGAACCCTCTTTAAATGGGGCGAACCTTAGTTCCAAAGAACCTGAGGTCTCATCTCAGCCGAACCATGGTCGTGCAAGCAATGGGAAACACGAACCTTTGTTAAGCTAGCCGAACCCTATGTTTGATCTTACAGGAGCCGCGAACCCAGGACCATATTCCTGGCCGAACCTTAAGGGTTCGCCAAGCTGTTGTACTGTTGAACCATGGATAGAACCTAGAGGTTCGCTGCCCTCACAATCGACAATTCCAAGGAGTGGTTAGGTCGTGATATTGCTTAGCAATGAAGTAGGAAAACGAGTGTGCATGGGTGAGCCATGCATGGGCATGCGTGGATCAACTATATGTGTGTGTGCATGAATAAGGATAAAAACCCTAATTATGCATGCATGTATAGAATGAGATGGGTGTGTATGGACTAGAACCATACGTGTAATAATAAAGTAAGATCATTAAATAGATCTAAATGGGCCCAATGGGCTTAGGTAAGCTCATCACACAATAATTGTTAATTGAAGCTAAGTAACGACGTTTAAACAAAAGAGAATGAATTTCAAATTTATTAATTTTAATTAAATGATTTTCCAAGATTACTAACCTAAACAAAATTTTATTTTAAGTGTTGTAGGAACTTGATATGATAAAATTGTTTGTTGTAAAATTGACAATATCAATCGTCTGGATTTGAACAGAAAACAAAGGAGACTCTGCCCGAATTTCGTAAAATTTAATGATAAGTGTTGTAATTAATCATGGGATTTGGGGTTACAATGGGGTAATTAAACAAGATAACTTAGATTAAGCCTTAGAAGAGCATTAGTACCTTGGACACTTAGTTACACACACCGAGACCAAGTCTTAGATACTACGATTAATACGCGTACTTGTTGGACCGATTGGGAGCTCGGAAACAATCCAAATCCAATGTAAAACTACTCGACAGCCTCTGGAATAGTGCGGAATCCTATTCCAGGGTTTTCCAATCGAAACCAACAGAAACCGTGGTGATCCAAGGTTGTAAGAACAACGTGGAAGCAACAATCGAACACCACGGGTTGAGAATCGAACTTGGATGATCAAGAACCGCTCAAATCTTCTAGGGTTTTGACACTTGAGTCTCAGGGAAGAAGGAGGGCTCTGGAAAGTTAGAGTTGAAATGATTTGAACTTCTATATATAAGCTGTAGTCATTCGGCCGAATGAGTGGCCGAAGCAGCTCATTCGGCGAATGACTAAGCTCGAATGAGCTATCAATCGAATGAGTCATTCGGCGAATGACTCATTCTATCGCCAGACATTCGCTATGATGTTCATTCGGCGAATGACTTCATTCTAGAGTCATTCGGCCGAATGAGCAATCTTCATACTCAACATTAATTTAATCAAATCAACTAAACATATAATTAATAATAAACATTAAGAATGATATATAAAGACAACTTCCATTAATAACTTTGAACTTTACATGATTAGAGTTACAAAACTGAACTAGGGACATTACATGTATCAACAAACTCCCCCTTGGACCTAGTTCAACTCTTGGAAGTGTCTTTCTTGAAATACTTTTCTGAAATAGCTTTCCAATCTGCTCCAGCGTGTATCTTGAAAATGCTGCAGAGACGGATCACTCTCATAAACTGCAAGGCTTGAACCATGTCTGGAACATCAAAGAAGATCTGATTCCTGAATAGAGCTTGAACATCTTTATGAGACAGGTTCGTCAGCCACATGGGATCAAAAATTCTGACAGTCTCCCACTTATTGTCTTTGCAAAGGACTATCACCGCTTCACCAGTGCGCCCGTCATAGTACCACCATCGGAAGCCATCCATAAAGTCTTGACGCATCTTCTGCAGGGGAATCTTCTTCAAAACTCTAAGGGGAAGCCACTTCAGGATCACTTTATGCTTGCGGGTATCACCATCAATCTCTGGCAAATAATATCTTTCTGGCTGCTGTGGTTGAAAGTTCACCCATCTCTTCCGGTATTCATACTTGATTTGTCGAGAAAACCAAGCAGACATCCCGGAGTCTTCACTGTATAGCATATTCAGACGTGCTAACTGATTGACTTTGAATCCAGGCAACGTCTTGAAATCATGTGGGTGTTTGAAGTAGTCAATCCCTTTCTCTCTCTTCACAGCATAGCACCCAAGATCATGGAAGTATGCCCAGCTAAGAATCTGACCTCCAGCTTTGTAGCCTTTGGTCCTGTAAACTTTCTTGTGTGTGGCTGGCATCTTCTCTGTGCTTTGCTTCTTCAATACTTCCCAATAAGCAGCCCATTCTTCTTTTCTTCTCTTTTGGTCATCGGCTTCAGCCTTGCTTGCCTCAACTTGTTCCTCCAGATATCTGACCAAGAGATCCTCTGTTTCTTGATCAAATGGTTCAGTGAATATAGGCAGCTCGTCTTCAGCCGATGTATACTTTGGGTATTCTTCATCTGTGATGTCTTCCAAAATAACCTCATCAACATCATCAAATGGCTCTGGTTCAGGCTCTTCAAAAATGGGAACTGAGGTGTCATCAGTAACAACCTCATCAGGATTTAACCTGAATAGCTCAGCTATTTGCTCTTTGGAGAGGCAGTGTATAATCTCTCCCTCCTCCTTGTCATAGCTCACTGAGTGCTGTATAATGCCCTGAGCGTCCAAGATCATGGTAAGTGTCTCGTCAAGCTGACGTCTCAGAGGCACAGCTTGAACTTCCTCAGTAGCTTCGGGCTCAGCTGTCTTTGATGGAGACGAAGGAGGAGGAGCCTGAGCTTTCTTGTCATTTGTCTTCTTTGACCGGATCTCAGAAGTGGGAGGATCTTGATCATCGTTGTTATCATCATCATCATCATCATCAGTACCAGATGATTCTGCAGACCCACTCCCCGATCCGTCTTTGTCATCATCATCAGCTTCATCATCTTCATCTGATTCCTCATCCTTCTCGGAATCCTCATAGTCAACTTGTACCTCATCAGACTCTTCTTCATCTTCTTCATCTATCTGCTTGTCTGAATCATCGGAAGGAGCAGCAGAGCCTTCAATTCTAGGAGTACTGTCCTTTAGACTGTCAATCTGATCTGCCAGTCTGGCATTCTCAGTCTCTAAGGACAGTACCCTTTCACTGAAGTCAGTGACTGTTAGGGCGAGCTGATGATGTTCGTCTATGTACTTTAGCAGCTGCTGCTCCTGTTGAGCAGACCTGGCCCTCAAATCAGCCCTTTGGTCTGCTGCTTGAAGAAGCAGAGTATCCTGCTCTTCAACCCTCCTTGTGAGCTGAGCTATAACCAGCTCTTGTTCTTTATTCTTCCTTTCTTGCTCCATGCTCCTCTCCATCAATCTCAAGACCATACTGTTCAGTGTACTAAGCTGATCCACAACTAACACAGTAGGTATAAACGTATCAGCTCGTGATGTAGATGGGCCCGAAGAATTAGCAACATAAATCGGCTCACGAATAAAAGGAGTGGACAGAGGGGCAGTAGTGGTCTGAGTAGGAATAGCCCTTGTCCGTGTTAGTGAAGAAACTGACACAGCTGCTACTGATGTAACAGTAGATGTAGCAGCTGTAGTCAGTTCTGACCTCCTTTGGAAAGAGAACCTAGATCTCTTTCCCCTTCCAGCTCTGGAGGATGTGGGCTGAGAAGTATGAGTAGATGTAACTGTGATAATAGGTGCAGAAGAACGAGGAGGAGGAGAAATATCAAACTCCGGAATAAAGGAGGGATCAGTAATCTCCTCTATCTCTCCTTCGGTTCTCTTTCTCTTCAGAATCTACATTTTTCCTCCTTCATCCACTTTCTCAAACTCATCATCATGAGTCTCTTCAGATGCAGAACTGGAATCAACATCATCACCATCTTCACCATCACCAGAGTCCTCTGACTCATCATCAACATCAGACATATGAGGATCTGTAGTATCAGCAACAGTAGAGGTGGAAACAGTAGTAGTAGTGGTGGTGGTCAGGAAATCTAGATCCATCAAAGAATCTATATCTACATCCTCCTCCTGTGCTGTAGAAACATCAGCATCACCACCAGCAACAGAACCAATAACATCAACCATGCTCACTGAAGCAGCAGTGGTCATGTGTCCAGAACTCATCTCACCTGCACCAGAACTCATCATAGCAGCAGTACTCACTAACACTGTGCTTTCACCAGCTCCAGCACCACTAGGGCCTGCACCACCATCATCATCACCTCCATCACTATCATCCCCACCAGCAGGTACAACAATGTCTTCCACATCCGAGTCGGAGTCATCATGCCTCCATCTCCGTCCGGCAGGAGCCCTATAATCAGGTCGAGAGAGGTGACCGAATAAAGACCTGGTGGTAGGCTTCCTCTCCTTCCCTCTGTATGACAAAACTCTGTTAAGATTAATGTCATTCATATGCTCTAATCGAATGACATCTGCATTGATCTTCGGAAGATCTGGAACTTGGGCATCTATGATTTGCTGTAGAAACCTCGGGTACATGAGGAACTTCTTGTCACCCTTGAGAACCACGTTCTCCTTCATATGAATGAAGATCATCTCTGAGAAGTTGAAGGGTTTGTTGAGCACCAAAGCAGCAAATGCGCACCGGATGGTCTCACGCATATCATCAAAACCACCTCTCCTCGATCCAAGACAGTGAACCAAGACATGTGCCAAATACTTGAACTGAGGAGACATAAACGCCTTGTTGAGAATGCCAGCTCCAATATCACCCTCATACTTGCACCGAAGAAAACATCCACGAACCAGAAATCGATCAAGTAATGCAGGCTGATCAGGAGAGTCTTGAAATCCACAGATTCTCCGGATGTGCTCAGCTGAGACCACAACATCATGCCCTTGCACTTTGCCCCTTATGACTGTAGGCTCGGCCTCGCAATCAATATCAGCCGTTGACCAAAAATCCTGCTGATGCGAGAGATAGGGCACATATACAGTAGATATGGCAGTGAAAATCCTCGAACGCCTCAAAAATGTGATGATGTCTGAGTAGTACTTCGCATTCGGAGTGGCCAAATCTAGATGAGCACAGATGTTGTGCTTAGGAACTGACTTGTATCCTGCCATACTGCACAATAGAAGAAATAAACATGTCAGTACAAGATACTCAATCAATAAACTGAAATTAACAAGAAATCAGATTAACAGTTAATCTGATATGCCGAATGACAGTTATTCGCCGAATGAGTCATAGGATCGAATGAGTCATTCGTCGAATGAGGTTCATTCGTCGAATGGCCCTCATTCGCCGAATGAGATATGGATATGACTGGTCATTCGTCGAATGAGCCATTCGTCGAATGAGGTTCATTCGCCGAATGAGTCATTCGCCGAATGACGACATTCGGTGCCTTATTTGAATTCAAAATCCCCTTTTTTCAAAATCTTAAATCAGCCCATAAAACTTGTTCATTAACATTCAGAATCGACCGACTAACATCTTTAATACATGATTAAGTTAGTTTCAAGTCCATTTCAATGGTTTATTTACAAGGTGAACGTTAAAACCCTAAAACCCTAAATTTTGATCTGATTGGCACGATTCCACGGTTGGAATGATCTGAAATTTGATCCCCATATACCTGAGATGAAGTATAAAAAGATTATCAGAGGCAGGGTCAATAAAGATCAAAAGAAATCAAGAAAACAGGCACTATGTGTCAATCGCCGAATAGGGTTATCTCTGATGTCGCGAAAGAGTTTTTGGTCGAATGACCTTCATTCGGCCGAAAGACATTTATATAGCCTCTTCTCATTCGCCGAATGAGCTAGGCGAAAGGTCAAGTAACTTTGGTCTCATTCACCGAATGAGAGTAACAGTTGAGTCATTCGACAATGTTCATTCGCCGAATGAGAATGTCGAATGAGACATTCGACACTCTTCATTCGCCGAATGAGGTTCATTGTGTATGATTGATTCGGTCGAATGACTCATTCGCTGAATGAGTTCATTCGGCCGAATGAGTTCATTATGCCTCTCATTCGGACGAATGAGAGATAAAAACCTCCAAACCTCAACTTTTTCAACATTTGACATTTTGAGCAACAAACTTTTAACAAATTTATGAAGATATATCTGGTTGGTTCAGGATTCAGATATGACAGACACCCGAATCTACAAATGATCATTTAAAACAAAATTGAAAATAGAAAATCTTTTTGTATTTTTCTGAAACAACCACTACAACTGTACAAACACGAATTAAAAAAAATAAACACATATTTTTGTGAGAAGTCCATTAATAAAATAACACATATCTCTGATCACATCATATTGTCT
The DNA here is from genome assembly GCA_009363875.1 of Mikania micrantha. Lineage (NCBI taxonomy): Eukaryota > Viridiplantae > Streptophyta > Magnoliopsida > Asterales > Asteraceae > Mikania > Mikania micrantha. Next base: position 7,010,633 of record CM018687.1, read on the forward strand.
TCAATGAACGCTTCACTTTCAACACAATTTCATTATGATACGATTACTGATATATTTGTCCAAACTTAAACCGAACAATACATAACTACTAAACAAACTATATGATCACTCATATTTTCTGATTGAGTTCCCCAATTCATTTCATCAATAAAGATCAAAAACAGTTCAAAACTCATTTCAGCATATCTTAAAACCAGTCATCATGAATTTAATAAGATTCAAACATTTATTATCTTTTTGTATTTTTCTTGTTCTATCCAAATGGATGGCTTCAGCTAGGTCCGTCCCAGCAATATGGCACATGTATGGAATCGAACTTTATTTGTTTAAGTATTTCTCAAGCTTAATACCAGCTTGCATTAGGTTTTCTTCAAGCTTAATACCATCTTGTTTTTAGTTTTTCATCAAGCTTAATACCAGCTCGTTTTTGATTTTCCTCAAGCTTAATACCAGCTTGTTTTTATTTTTCTTTGAATGAAACCTCATTTGATTCCATGATGACAGGTGTATGCTTGATTTGAGTCAAAAACCGTTTCTCACTCAAATGATTTAATAAAATGGATCCCACAGATCAAACTTTCTAAGTTATCACAAGTTGTTTATTCATTTTGTATAGTCAGCCTATCAGTACATCCCATCACAATTCTCTTGTGATATTAGTTCATACATTCACTTCTGCTTCTATGACATGATAAGATTAATGCACTACTTTATTAAGCAAGACCATCTCAATTTTTAATTTTTCTATTGTTTTTGGTTTTTCAAATTTTCTATTGTTTTTGGTTTTTCAAATATCATAATTTCTCCCCCTAAAAACCTAAAAATAGAAAATCTTTTTGAGTTTTTGAACTATACAATAAAAAAATGAAATACTGAAGTAAAATGAATAAAGTAAAGACTATCTAAGTAAAAATGATGATCATTTGTTAGACTCAGATGAGGATTGAACTTCATCCTTTTGAAAAACACCATTAGCCGATAACAGATATAAAAATCTGGGTTTATCAAATGCTTTTGTAAAAAGATCGGCTTTCTGGTGATCGGTGTGAATTTTCACAACATCGATTAATTTCTTTTCAAAACAATCACGTATGAAGTGATATTTTATGTCGATGTGTTTGGTTTTGGAGTGCTGAACTGGATTTTTAGTGACAGCAATGGCGGCAGTATTATCAACATAAATAGGAGTGTTAGAAAAATGTAACCCATAGTCCCTGAGTTGCTGTTGAATCCAGATTATTTGTGAACAGCAACTAGCAGCAGCGATATATTCAGCTTCACAGGTTGAAGTAGACACCGACGTCTGCTTCTTACACTGCCAGGTGACCAATCGGTTTCCAAAGAACTGACATCCTGCAGATGTTGACTTGAAATCTCTCTTGCATCCGCCATAATCTGAATCACTATATGCAGTAAGCTCAAAATTATCATCATTAGGGTACCATAAGCCAAGTTCCGGTGTACCCTTCAGATAACGCATAATCCTTTTGACAGCAATGAGGTGAGATACTCTTGGTTTGGATTGATAGCGTGCACACAAGCAAGTGGCGAACATGATATCTGGCCGAGAAGCAGTAAGATACATAAGAGATCCGATCATTCCTCGGTACAGAGTGGCATCAATTAACTCCCCCTTTTCATCTGGAGTAATCCCGTGATTAACAACCAGTGGGGTACCAGCAGGCTTAGCATCAGACATACTGAACCGGCTCAGAATGTCACCAACGTATTTGGTTTGATGAATAAAAATCCCTGCCTCAGACTGATCCACCTGCAAACCCAAGAAAAATTTCATCTCTCCCATCGAACTCATTTCAAATTTTTCTTTCATAACCTTCTCGAATTCCTTGCACAGACTATCATTTGTGGAACCAAAAATTATGTCGTCCACATATACTTGCACCAAAAGTAAGTCACTGTCCTTTTCACGGATGAATAATGTGCAATCAATGACACCTCTTCTGAACCCGTTGTTCAGAAGGTGAGTAGAAAGTGTCTCATACCACGCTCGCGGAGCTTGATGCAATCCATATAAGGCCTTGTCTAGCTTGTAGACTTGGTCACGATGCAATGGATCCTCAAACCCGGGAGGTTGACTGACATATACGGTTTCACTGATCACACCGTGAAGGAACGCACTCTTGACATCCATTTGATAAACTTTAAACTTCTTAAAGGATGCATAAGCCAAGAAGATACGAATGGCTTCGAGTCGAGCAACCGGAGCAAACACCTCATTGTAGTCCAAACCTTCTATCTGTCTGAATCCTTGAACCACCAGACGTGCTTTATTTCGCACTATGATCCCGTGATCATCTTTCTTGCAACGAAGAACCCATCGAGTACCAATGACTTTTGCACCTTTGGGTCTGTCAACCAATTGCCAGACACCTAACTTTTTGAACTGTAATAGTTCTTCTTGCATTGCATCAACCCATGATTCTTCCTTGAGGGCTTCAGTGATAGTACGCGGTTCAACTTGAGAGATAAAGCAGGAATGAGCACAAAAGCTTACATCTGCAAAATCAAGAATGTCTGCAAGACCACCTGAAGAAATCTGATTTCGAGTTTTCACTCCATTTAAAGGACTCCCAATAATGTTGTCTTGAGGATGAATACGATTGATTCTTCCAACAGGATGAGCGGGAACCTCAACCTCAGGATCTAAGTTATTCAAATTCAAATCCTCAAGACCAGGTACAAGGTTATCAACAACTGGTTTAGGAGCAGCTGGAGGATTGTCATCTGTGTCTGAGCTGTCATCATTTATCTGTGTAGAGGGACCAGATGCAGATGTAGGTTGAGAAGTTTCATCAGATGCATTCTGTACATCATACAGCATCTGAACAGCAACATCTTCATCTGAATACATGGGGGGCATATTGAATGAATCAAAAAGACTGGAATAATCAAACATCCAATCTGGCCCTTTTCCAGGTGGGGGCATTGTATACTTCTGAACGTCTACATGGTACCACTCCTCCACATTATGAGTTGCAATGTTGTAAACTCGTTTGTTTGGAGTGCTATACCCAAGAAAGTACCCTTCTTCCACCTTTTCATTGAACTTGCCCTGCTCATGTTTCTTAAGCATAGTGCATGGAGCACCAAACGGTTCTAGATACTTAAGATTTGGCTTTCTGTTATGGAGCAGTTCAAAGCAAGTCTTCCCATGTCTCTTCACAATAAGTACCCGGTTCAAGGTATAGCAAGCATTAGCTACAGCTTCGTTCCAGAATTGAACCGGTAGAGAAGAATCAGCAAGCATGGTTCTAGCAGCCTCAATCATTGTCCTATTTTTGCGTTTAGCAACACCATTCATTTGAGGAACATATGGAGCACTAAATTGCTGCACAATGCCTCTTGCATTACAAAAATTCTCCATGTTGTGATTTTTGAACTCCGTTCCATTATCAGTTCGAAACTGACGAATCTTGAGCTTATAAAGTGATTCAAGTTTGGTAACCAAAACTTGAATGCAATCAAACGTCTCAGATTTCTCCTTTAAAAAGAAAACCCAGGAGTATCTGGAATACTCATCAATGATGACAAGACAGTATTGATCTCCAGCTATACTCTTTAGATTCACAGGACCAAATAAGTCCATGTGGAGAAGCTCAAGAGGAACATTGATTGAATGAAGCTTTTTCAGCTTATGAGACTGCTTGGCTTGCTTCCCTTTCTTGCAGGATACACAGATATCAGACAGCTTAAAATTCTTCAAGCTAACTCCCTCAACCAGACTATTGTGTACCAAATGATTCATCTTACGTAAACTCAAATGGCCCATCCTCTTATGCCAAAGGATTGAATCTTTCTCAGTTGCCTTTGTCATAAAACATGAAGCTGTGGAGGATGTAGTTGAAGCTGTGGCCATATTGAGAACGTACAAATCTTGCTTCCTCGGAGCAGACATCAAAATCCAATCTTCAGGTATCTTAACACCTTGCTTGAGAATGTAACATTTTGAATCATCAAATAAGACCTTGTACTCTTTGTCACAAATCTGAGAGACTGATAGGAGGTTGTTTTCCAGCTGTTTAACATATCTGACATTATCAAATGAAACTTGTCCATTTGTCAGAATTCCCTCTCCTGTAATAAACCCGCCTTTGTCACCGGCAAAAGCAACATATCCACCTCGAACTGCATTCACATTGGTGAGCAGAGAAATATCACCAGTCATGTGTCTAGAAGCCCCACTGTCAACGATCCAATTGTTGTTAACTCCAGCTTTTGGGGCAACCTGCACAATAAAGAGACAATCAGTTCACTTTGGGAACCCAAGCCTTTACAGTCTTGGGTTGACCCATAGAGTCTCGGATCCAAACATCAATCCATTTTCCATCAGGAAAAGATTTATCTGAAATAGGTGAAACAGAATCCTCAGATGATTTAACTTTCCAAATTGCATGTTTATCAAAAGAGGTTTTCAGATAAATGGATGACGATTTTGCTTGGTTAACTTTAGGCACACTTGGAACATGCAAAGTTTCCTGTTTTCCTTTACCCTTGTCTGAAGTGATAATCTGAACCGGTTGTTTGGCCTTTGTTTGAACAGGCTTAGGTACAGATTTAACCGGTTTTGGTAAAGCAGAATTTAATTTTCTGAAAGAAACAACCTTTGGCCTGATCAAATGAGGGCAAAATCTCACAATGTGCCCAGACTCACCACATTCAAAACAGACTTTGTCACCTTTTTTTATGAAAATGTTTTAAATCAGAAAATGGTTTTCTATTTGATTTAAAAACATTTGTTTTCTGACAATCTGGCTTAAAACCCAAACCTTTTGTCCCTTTGTTACCAACAAAAGCTGATTTGGTAACATGCTTAGCTTCAGACTCTTGTGAAGCTTTAACAAAGCACAATTCTTTGTAAATTTTTGAGTTGCAGATTGGGTCACCTTTCATAACAACAGAGGTTTGATTCCGAGGAGTACTATATTCTGATTCATCCTCGGAATCTGAAACCCAATCTTCAACAACTCCATCCACCCGAGATCCAGCAGTCTTTGAAGAACTCTGATTTGTACTCAGACCGACTGGATCAATTACTAACGGAGTAGTAACTTGAAAATCCTTTACATCTTTGTCATTTGGTGTATTGACAAATGCATTGAGGATGGGTGGAGGACAATTTTGATAGTTAACCTTTTCCTTCCCCTGATCAGTACCCCTACTGAGCATGTGCTCAATGATATAAGACGAGCTTTCATAGCTCTTGAGCTTTTGTCCTAAGGTCTCATAGTCACACTCGACTATTGCTAACTTCTTCTTGATCTCATTGATGGTATTGAGATAAGAAGTGATAGCATCTTGCTTATTCAGCACTGCGATTTCTGCCTCATGCAATTGTCTATTTAAAAGATCAATTTTAGCTTGAAAATCTTTTTCATTAGATTTTAAAACTTTGTTAGCCTCAATGCACAAGTCGAGATCGTTCATCAAAACACTGTTATGTGTCTGATAAGCAAGGACCTTACTTCTAAGATCAACACAATTAAAACACTCTGAATGTGAAGATAAACAGTCAATGTATACCTGCTCTGACTCTGTAGAAGCAGAAGAGTTTACCATCAAGGCAAATTGAGTGGAGGAGTCATCAGCTTCAGCATCGGAATCTTGAGTGTCTGAATCTGTCAGATTATCTGATTCTGGACTTGAAATCTTGTCATCATTCCTCAATGAATCTACCCGAATGCTTTCTTCACTTTGACCTTCAGACTGCTGAATCTCTGCCACACAAGCTTTATCTTGATCTTCTTTATCAGCATTAAACCTGAAGTCCCAGTTCACCCCTTCATCCTGTTGAACCATTAAAGCTTTACTAGCAGAGGATGAAGATCCAACTTGAGAAGGAGAATCAATGGGAACTAATCTTCTTTCTGGATTGGCAGTAGAGGATTTCTGATGCTGAAATGGATTCTTGTTGCCAGCTTTCTTCGGCTACTTGCATTGTCTGGCAAAATGACCCTTCTCACCACAGTTGTAGCATGTGACAGATGCCATATCAAATCCAAACTTGGACTCCTTGTTTAGATTGATATCCTTCCCAGTCCTTTTTACAAACTCCTTTGCTCTTCTAACTGCACTAGCCAATGCCCACATAATGTCAATTCTCTCCATGTCATCAGGATCAATCTGAGAGTAATCATCATTGGTCAAATATGGATTGCCGATCTGACCAGCAACTAATCCATCATATGAGCTAACCAATGTTGACAGAAGACACATATGCTCTTTTGCAATCTCTACTGTGACCTTGTCAAAGTTCTCTGTTTTTAGACTTGCGGTAGGCTGATGATGCTCTTGTTGTGAACTTGATGAAGAAGATTGACTGAAATTCATATGAGCTGCAGATGAAGCTTCAGATGTTTTAGAAACAAAAGCAGTCTTCAGAGGAGCATGAGTTGTGGATTTATCAACTGTGGGAGTGGAGTAGTATAGAGAAGGATCTTGAACTTGCACAACTCTCTTGGCCTTCCATTTGTTCTCTATCTCCTGCTCTTTTAGCTTCTGAATGAAATCATTGATGTCCATATGAGCCATCATCTGATTTTGCTTGAGTACCATCAAGAAGGATTCCCACTTTGGAGGTAAAGCATCTGCTAAACACTGAATCTTTTCTTGAGTTGTAGTTTTGACCTCATGATTGAACAACTCACTCAACAGATGATAAAACCTGGCAATAAGCTCATCCAGTGACTCATTTCCCACATACATGAAGCTATTGAATTCCTTTCGCAGTGCCTTTGACTTGATACTCTTCAAAGCATCATTACCCTCATATCTTTGTTGCAGTGCATCCCACAGTAGCTTAGCCGAAGTAAACTGTCTAAACTGATGGAAGATATCAGTGGCAATGGACTGTGACAAAATAGCATAGGCTTTCTTCTCATAATCATACAGCTTCCTCTGAGGCTCAGTCATCCGTGTGACTAGCATAGGAGTTCCATCTTCATTCAGGGGCCTCAGATAACCTCCTTCAATCATCATCCACAGATTTGTATCCACCCCATTGATGTGAATCTCAAACCGATACTTCCAGTGAGGATAATCGTCTAAGGTTAGTAACTTGGGAGCTTTATTAGAGTTCCCCGTCTCATTCTCTGTCAATAACAATGTCTGAATACGATGATTCTGGTTCGCCATCAGTTCTAAGTCTTCCATTTAATCAGAAATGACAAAATTCAACACTTAGAAAAATCTCAGAAAAGTTGCTGAATGACCTGGTTTTGGCGAATGTCGGGGGCCGAATGAACAGAAAATGGCGAATGAAGGCTGAGTATGACAACTGGCGAATGAGAAGATCGAATGACCTATTCGGCGAATGACATATGTCGAATGAGCTCTTTCGCCGAATGAGAGTAGAGTATAAGACTTATTCGGCGAATGACAATGGCGAAGGAGCTATTCGCCGAATGAGACCTATTCGGCGAATGAGGGGCTATTCGGCTGAACTTATTCGGCCGCCAGAGTCATTCGGCGATCTGGGGTTTTCAGCAACGAAAATCGTGATAACTTGCGATTTTGACCAGATTTAAGCACCAAATTTGGTACAGAAGTTCAAGACATGATAAAAAGCCAATTGGGAAAGAATTAGGGCAATCAAATCGCAAAAACCCTTGGTTTTTCAATGAAATAGTAACTTGGAAAGCAAGAAAAATAGGGTTTTTGGAAGTTACGAAAATCAGGGTTTTGGGAGACTCAGATCTGATGATTTTGAGTGGAAATCGAGTAGAATCAAGAGCCAAAGCTCTGATACCACTTTGTTGGACCGATTGGGAGCTCGGAAACAATCCGAATCCAATGTAAAACTACTCGACAGCCTCTGGAATAGTGCGGAATCCTATTCCAGGGTTTTCCAATCGAAACCAACAGAAACCGTGGTGATCCGAGGTTGTAAGAACAACGTGGAAGCAACAATCGAACACCACGGGTTGAGAATCGAACTTGGATGATCAAGAACCGCTCAAATCTTCTAGGGTTTTGACACTTGAGTCTCAGGGAAGAAGGAGGGCTCTGGAAAGTTAGAGTTGAAATGATTTGAACTTCTATATATAAGCTGTAGTCATTCGGCCGAATGAGTGGCCGAAGCAGCTCATCCGGCGAATGACTAAGCTCGAATGAGCTATCAATCGAATGAGTCATTCGGTGAATGACTCATTCTATCGCCAGACATTCGCTATGATGTTCATTCGGCGAATGACTTCATTCTAGAGTCATTCGGCCGAATGAGCAATCTTCATACTCAACATTAATTTAATCAAATCAACTAAACATATAATTAATAATAAACATTAAGAATGATATATAAAGACAACTTCCATTAATAACTTTGAACTTTACATGATTAGAGTTACAAAACTGAACTAGGGACATTACATGTATCAACAGTACTTATAGTATTCCAATTCTGTAAAAACAACTCAGGAACTGAAGATATTTAGCCTACAAACAAGAGTGCGCATTCTGTGGTAGTACATTAGACATCAACACAGGTGAGTTCATTGTCCCTTTTCTAACATTTTGTTTTAAAACGCGGGACTGAGAAGCATGCGTAAACTGTTTATCTAAATTGTTTACTAAGATGTTTTTAAATTTATATGTTTTACATATATGAATGATAACCTAGATCATATCTAGGTGAATTTTATGCAGGTTTTTACTAAATTTACCTACTTATAATTTAAGTGGATAATTGGGTTAAACTAAACATTTCAACGAATCAAACGAAACATTTTTGACAAATCAAGTGTGTGAGTACAACGAATCAAACGAAACTATTTTGACAAAACAAGTGTGGGATTTCAACGAATCAAACGAAACTATTTTGACAAAACAAGAGTGTGAGTTCAACGAATCAAACGAAACTATCTTTGCAAAGCTAATATTCGATGTTCAACAAATCAAGTGTTTGATGAACAACGAACCAAGAGTACATTTGATCAACGAATCTAGTATTCCATGATCAACGAATCAAGTACATCTTGTAACAGAATCAGACGAAACAATTAATCATTTTCAGGGTAAAGTCTGGAAAATTTCAAAGATAACATATGCCAACGAAACAAAACGAATCAAGTACGAAACAAAAATCCTACATTTCAAGAAGTCCTAGCTAGACCGTTTGATTTGTAGGTCATATGTTTGATGATATTTACAGAATTCCCTAACTACTAAGTACCTTGATTGACAGACTAGTCTACTCGAGTTTGACCAAGGCCCAATCATTAGAACTTAGATTTTATTTAATGTTTATTTATTTATTTAATTAAACATTTATAACTGTTTCTACAATTGCTGTGGTTGATCATATTGTGTGATGAACTTAAGGAATCAATATGGATTTCAAATGATTGTAATTATAGGGACAAAGAACTGAAGAACTTATGGGTTTTCATGACAGGGGTTAAAATGCTTAATTATTATTAACAACAGTGTCATATGCGGATTAGTATGTGGTGGGATGTTGGCTGGGCGGGCGGTAAGTTCGACCCTACATATGCCCTATATATAAGCATACCGATTCGGATATTACATGTGGATTTAATGAGGTTAAGGTTTTTACCGAAAGAGGTTTACAAATCATTTTCAAATTCTAAACTATATGAACTCACCAACCATGTGTTGACTTGATCAGAATGCCGCCGAGGAGACTGATTCCCTCATTACCACCACAAGACTTGGCTCCACACTCCTCAACACCATCACCAGCTGACTCATCACCACCACCTCCTCCTCCTCCTCTGCTTACCCAACTAGCAGGCCCGAGCACAACACCGACTCTGGATCCTGCTACTATTGCCCTGGTAACGTTACTTAGTAGCCAGATGACCAATCAGATGAAAGAGGCAATACCGGAGATGTTCCTTTGCCTTAGAAAAGAAATCAACACTGGCAACTCAACAGGAGAAGCCAGTGGAAATACTGGAGGTTCATCACATTACTCCTACAAGTCCTTTATAGGATGTAAACCACCCAGCTTTAGTGGGTCCGAAGGAGCCGTTGGATTAATCCAATGGATTGAAAAGATCGAGACAACCCTGGACCTCTGCAGCTGTCCAGAGCATCACAAGGTTCAGCTTCAAGTTATCTAGCCGAACCATGGGTGACCAGCCGAACCTTCAGCTTCAAGTTATCTAGCCGAACCACTCTAACCGACGAACCCTAGTGTGTAGCACCGAACCCTTGATACATTAGGACCTGTGCGGCGAACCCTGGTTCTGTTGGCGAACCTACATGCACAACCCACAAGCCGAACCCTGCATGCTGAGCCAACCCCAAACTCTTTTGGTCTACTCACCGAACCTGGCCTTGGAGACGAACCATTTTAGTTACAGCGAACCCATTTCCTCCCGAACCCTACGTGCAAACCCATTAGCTCAGAAAGTAGCCGAACCTTGCAGGAGGGAGCTGCAAACCTTAGCCCACCGAACCATGGTGTCGAACCTTCTATGCATGCTGCCGAACCCTTGGGCTACTAGGAGGCCGAACCTTGGTTACATTTGGAAGGGACGAACCCTCGAGGACAACTGATTTAGCCGAACCTGGGGTTCTCCTTGTCGAACCTACAACAGCCGGCCCCAAGGTTCGCTGCCTTGGGGACCATTCGTTTTGAATTACCGATCGGATCCAAAAAACGGCCCAACTATCTATTGTGTGGCCCAATCTCTAGTTCGGCCCACACACATGCTACCATTAGGCCCAAATCATTATTATCCAAGCTCAATACTTAGATTAAAATAGGAATGGCCCAATAGTTGGCCCGTGGGCCAAGAATTATCATTAAGTTCGATTTAGGCTCAGGATGTAACCAACCGGCCCATGTAGTTGTTTCTAAAACCATAACCGGCCCACTAACATTTGAGACCCACTTTTAGCCTAAAGTCCAATTGATTGATATACGACCTATTCTTATTCGGCCCACTTATTAGAATACAATTTAACACATTATAATACATGAAGCATTAAGTTTTACAAGAAAAATGTCATGGTTAATTAATCATTAAGAAATCATTATTCAAAATACTATTAAAGTATAACGGTTTAAAATCTTTGAAGAGAACTTGAGCTATAGTTATGAACCATAGAAATTCAAGACTACGTATCCTAATAAGTATAAGAGGGCCGAATGAAAACCACGACTTGCGAGTGTTAGCCAACCTAGGGCTAACACTAGTATATACACGCACAACAAATTCTTACAAACCTATATTTATGAATTACAAATACTATGAACTCAACACAGGATTGTGAACAACACAACAAGAGTAAACAAAGAGCGCGTGCATTCTTATTCTACTTAGTCGAACACTACGGATACAAGGTGAGTTCATTTGTCCCCTTTCAAACTTATTTGTTTTACTTCGGGACTGATAAGCATGTCAAACATTTTCATAAATTGTTGAAATGTTACTTAATGCTTTAAACATAAACATGATACTTATGTTGAAACTTATACTTTAAGCTTGATACTTGATATCATTTGTTGGATGCTTATGAGACGTGATGCTTTTATATGAGACATGATACTTAAACATGAGATGAGATACTTGTGATACAATATGCTTAAACATGACACTTCATGCTTGTGACAACATTATGCTTAAACATGATACTTGATGCTTGTGATGTGATACGCTTAAACAGGATACTTGATGATTGTGATGTGATACTCTTAAACATGATACTTGATGATTGTGATGTGATACTCTTAAACATGATACTTGATACTTATGAATCAATGTGTGAACACTTGAAACTTTATGCTTGGAAACTACTACTTGCGCATTAAACATTGTACATGTATCTAACCATAGGCTACGTAATTGCTAAACTTCTGGTAGCCCAGAGCTTGTACCTATGGGGTGAGATACATGTAAAAACATAAACGTAACGATACTAGTCTATTACCTAGATATAAGAGACATGTAATTGCTAAACTTCTGGTAGTCCAGAGCTTTTGTCTGCTTATATGAGGTATGTAATTGCTAAAAATAAATATAACGATGCTAAGCTATTATCTACATAAGAGACATGTAATTGCTAAACTTCTGGTAGTCCAGAGCTTTTGTCTGCTTATAGGAGATATGTAATTGCTGGATTATTTGTGTGATAATCCGGCATTTCGGACTAACCTCGTTAACCGAAAACTAACGGGAATTGTATGAAATCGATCAAAATCGAACCAGAAGGACTGGGATTGATCAAAACAAGTGTATAAACACTTAAAACATAAGGATTTAACATGTAATTTGAAGAAACACACAATTTTGACTTTTAAAAGTCAAAATTCGGTTGAAAATCAAACCTAAATTCGAATTTACATTAAAACCGTGTAATTAATCGAATTAAATTGTCAATAATCATCATATTAATGATTATTAACAACTATCAACCGTTGTGACACCATAAATCATCGAATTAAAACGTTTAATGACTCATAAAGGCGAAACCGTAGCTGAGAGCTATACAAATCCTCACAATTTGTCAAAAATTTGCACAATTAAACATTCAGAACTTATAGTCGGCTCCTTTAGAGAGTATTACACCCAAAAATTTGATTCCAAGAAGTTCGAGCAGAGGATTTGATCGGGGAGGGGCCGAACGCCAACCCATTGGTCGAACTTCATCAATTCGACATAGAATCAAGTAAGTTTTCACTCCTAAATCACCTAAACTAGCCGACTAAGCTAAACCCTAGGTTTAATTCACGGATAAACATCGAATTATATGAGTCAATAACTAGGGTTCATCATTATGAACGATTTGGGGGTCATTGATCAAACGAGTTTAAAAACCAAATTAAAATACATAGATAGTTTCAGAAGATCCCGAATAAGCAAACCCACATGTTAATTTCGGCTTTTAACATTGAATCATATGAAATCTAACTCTAGGGTTCTTGATGAAAAACGAATTGGGGGTTTTGATGCAAACAGGTTTAAAAATCAAATTAATCGATGCAGAGAGCTTCGAAAACATCAATGAAATGAAACCCAGATGATAGTTTTAACAAACAATTACGAATTAAACGATTTCAATTCTAGGGTTATTGATAGAAAAACGTTTTGGGGGTTTTCATGCAAACGAGTGTAAAAATCGAATTAAATGGTACCTGTAGTTTCAGAAGGCTTCGATTAAGGATAGCCCTAAGTCAATTTGGAGTTATAATATCGAATTTAAAGATTTAGAAATCTAGGGTTCTTTAACATAAAAAATTTGGGGTTCTTAACTCAAATGAGGTTGTTAAATAAATTAAACACCACAAATAGTTTCGAAATCTCAGTTTTAATAAAAACCATATGATATTTCTGATTAACATAAATGAATTTGATGAAATCGAATTGTAGGTGTGAGACACGTTATCGAAACTAGAGTAAATCAAATTACATTACTTTGGGGTGTCGAATTATCAAATTGGGTGTAGGATTGAATTCGTTTGGGTTCCCTGAAACAAAGCCCTAAGGTTTGGGGATCGAACCCTGATGAATCGGGGGTCAATTGGAACTATCTGGCTTCGGTTATAATAACATAGGGGAATCCGGTCAAAGAAGGTTAAAACAATTAATTGGGCCCTTTATTAACAAATGTTTGGTGGGCTGAGATGGTAGTTCGTGGGTGTTGGAGTTGGGGGTCGCGGGTTCGAACCCGGCTCCATCTGTTTTTGAGTTTTAAGCCATTTTAGTGTTTTTATCATATCTCACTCGTTCTAACTCCGTTTCGACACATTCGAATTGCGTTGGAACAAGAATTCAATTCCGAACGTATTAGAATAATAAAATTTATGTTTTAACCCGAAAACATAATCACGTATAATTACGTTTATTTAAATAAAATCATATACGGTCATATGATTTAATTAAACGATTATAAAGGCACGCGTATTTACGTATACACGTTTCTAACACTCTCACATACGTGTGTTGACACGTATGTGATTTCAAACACAAAACGACATCCCGAATAACACAAAGTTATTGTTAAAACACAGATTCTTCATAAAGGATTATCTACGCGACTGCACGTGTGTTTTATCATTCTATTTGCTATCAAAGGTGCGTACACGACCCCTTTTCTTATTTTAACTATTTTGGGGGAGAAAACATGTGAAAACAAACATTTTAGATACATATCACTTGCATGAGTTAGCTGTTTACTATAAGTGTACACATAACACTCAAAGTCCTTACATTTCGAACCGTTTAGTTTGCCGTAGTGCAAAGCGTGGTAGTTGAAGATAGATCTATTGGGTTTGACAAACCTCACTTGGTAGATGGGATCTATGCAAGTGTTTAACTAGCCAATTCAACATTACTATTGTTTGTGTTAGACAATAGTGGAAAGGCAAAACATGCAATAGCATGCAACAGTCAGCTTCGGTGTCAACCACTTATGTAAATAGTACAAATGACTAGCTATCATGACTATGCATGTGTGATTATGTTATCTGCAAACATTACATTTCGAACTGTTGTTTCAAACATTTGTGATTATTCAAACCTGTGTATGCACCAACCTTTGTGTTGACTTGATTTACATGTTTTCTCAGGACACTAAGGTACAAGAACAAGCAAGCATGGACTAGGAGATCGAGTCTCGTGCATAATTTACATTATAGTTGTTTCAAATTTGGACATTTGAGACTTTGAATTGTAATTTACAGTTTTCAAACCGTTATTTTTGTTATTGTTTTAAAAACGCTTCCGCAACGTTATAACTTTGATATTACAGTTTAGACCAAAGTATGTTTGAAAATCATATAGAGGTCTTCGTTATGTCTAATGATCTGAGATCCTGGTTTGTCACGTCCCAAACGGTATGATTCCGTTAGTTGAAATTTGGGGGTGTGACAGATTGGTATCAGAGCCAGGTTATAGCGAATTAGGTTTGCATTAGTAGACCTAGACTATAACTGTTAGACATTAGACACTTGTTTACACAACTGCTTTTAGCATAATATTTACATTAATGTTATGCAACAGATTTGGCATCATCGTCTAAGCGTATTCTTGATGAGGAGTCACATGTGGAAATTGAAGCAGCTAAGAAGAGGAAACTGCAGCCAGTGGATGATACTATCCACTATGATGAGGACATTCACATTAGACCCAGAGGGAGCAGCCATTATTGGCAATGGTTCCCTGATCTTATCCGTAGCTGGGTACGTGAGGAGAGAGTGCCTCCTCCACCCGCTACTTCATCTACTACTGGTATTTGGACATTACCGGCTCTAGGGTATCCGCTAGAGCAAGCGTTTGCTGCATTCGTGGCACGTATGGATCGAGAGATCCGTAATATGCGCGAGGCAGCAAGGGCAATCACTGGATTGTTGGAAAGCAATAACTGGATTATGGAGAAATGGAGGGGTCTTAAGGAGGAGCTGACTTGTACAGACAAGTTACATGAGAATCTGGTGGAAGATGTGGAAATGATGCGAAATGATATCGTTGAACTCACCGACCGACTTCAAGATGCTGAATTTCGTGCAACTATGGCCGAGGCACGACAACAAGAGACGGAACTACGTGCGGCTATGGCCGAGGCAAGGGCCGAAGAAAATTTTATATATATATATAAGTGTACGTGTGAAGTGTGAGGAGACAAAAAGATAAGCTATGGCTTATCTATATTTGAAAATTTTGTTGTGCACGTGTAAGGTGTTGGATAAGCTTTAACTTGAATATAATCAAACATATATATATAATAATTTTTTTGAAGAATCAATCGAACCAGAAAACGAAAATATGTAAAACCACACACTCTTGAACTAAAGTTCAAATACATCATACTATCGTTCTGAAGCTCTGCAGATTAAGAAATCCATTCAGAAATAGGTATGTATTTCAATCCTTTAGTTTAACTCATAAATTTAAGTCTTTTTTTTTTGGATATATTAGCTTATAGGGTCAAGGTTAAGATTTGATCCATAGTTGTACAAGTATTATGTTAAACTTATGATCTGTTATAGGAACTGAAAATAAACGCATCAGGAATCATCCTTGCAAATAGTTATAAGAATAGATTGAGCAGAAACGCTGCCCAAATTTATAGTGAGAAGTTATAAGCTGTTACCCAGCCAATCAAAAAAATTCAGGTGAATACATCTAACTTGTTTTTTTAAATTTATAAATGAATTTTTATGAGCATGGTATGTTTAAACTTTGACGCATAAAGGGATACTATTAGACCAGCATTTAGGATATTAGTATACGTATGATTTGCAAATCGTATCCGCATGTGGGTGAAATTCCCATACGTGGCTGGTACATGTGGACTGGAAGGTTAAACGTAAGACGCGCTGCGCAGGCAACCTAACCAGTGACCAGCTATGGGCTGGAGGGAACAAAACGTGAGACGCGTTGCGCTGTAGTTCCTATCCAGTGACAGTTATAAACCAGTGTATGCAGTAGTTGTATCGATCAGTGAAATAACCTGCTAAATGTGTAGTATTGCCAATATTACTTATGGTTAAAGGACCGAACATGCTAAGCTTACATATCGAGTCTGTTATTTGTATTCACCAACTTTATGTTGACGTTTTATTTTCAAAAACTTTTCAGGTGATAATGAATGACAAATCATAAACAAGATTAGAGGTTTAGGGCCTATGACGCCTTAAATAAAATCTTGTGGAGAAACCGAGGAGTGATTGGAGTTATACCTCCAAGTCTCGTGTAAACCGAGATATGTAAATATACGTTTGAAAAAAAAACTCGGTTTAAAATAAAATAAAATGTTATGTTCATAACTATGCATATGAAATTTTATAAAACCCAGAAAAGTTATTTACTGGCGATATAAATGTGGTTATTCATACCAATGCGTATGAATCATTTATAAATTATGAAAGACGGTTTTTCACATCCATGCATGTGATTTATCAATAAAATTATGAATTCATGAAACGACGCTTCCGCTGAAATATATTAAAATAAATAATAAACTCTGACCAAGACTGTATTTGTCAATGAAACCAATCGGGTCGCAGCGCCCGGGTCGCCGAGAGCCCGGGGTGTGACAGGTTGGTATCAGAGCTCCTGGTTTTAGCGAAATAGGTACTAATGATGGTATCTAAGCTTTAACCAAACTGAGATATGTGCCTATCAAAGGAATAGATAGAATAGA
The DNA here is from genome assembly GCA_009363875.1 of Mikania micrantha. Taxonomy (NCBI): domain Eukaryota; kingdom Viridiplantae; phylum Streptophyta; class Magnoliopsida; order Asterales; family Asteraceae; genus Mikania; species Mikania micrantha. The sequence continues at coordinate 7,027,763 of CM018687.1, forward strand.
GTACTTGAAATACTAAGAATGATTAATATGATGAATTATGATGATAACTTATAAGCTAAATTACGATGAATTATTTTAAGACCTTGTCAAATGTCCTATTTTGTAGACAATGTCTCGAAACCAAAATTCTGGCGGACCGTCTGCGAACACTCGTGGGCAAAAGAGAATGCATGCGGATGTTAAGGAACCTGTGATTCGAAAAGCTGAACTTCAGGAAATAATACCAAAAGAAATTAAGGACGCAATACCTACGATTATTGCGGCTATGAAAGACAATGAAAATTCAAATCCAGAAAATACAATGACAAAAGCAAAAGAGGTGCCGGGTTCGAACAATGAGAATACCAAAGCTTCTAGTGCAAAACGATTTAGAACTGAAGGATGTTCATACAAAACATTCCAATCTTGTAAACCTCCTGAGTTCGCTGGAACAGAAGGAGCTGTGGTAGCGTTAAGATGGCTCGAAAAGATTGAAGCGGTAATTGCTATCAGCAAATGTGCCAAAGAACACATGGTTCTGTATGCTTCGAATTCCTTTAAAGATGGAGCATTGGAGTGGTGGAACTCCATTATTCAAACCAAAGGCAGAACCAATGCGTATGCTATGACTTGGGAAAGTTTTCGGGATCTCGTAACTCGAAAGTTTTGCCCAATAAATGAGAAGGAACAAATCGAGCGAAAATTCCTTACTCACCGCATGGTCGGTGCTGGGCATCGTGAGTACACTTCTAAGTACTTTGAGTATGCTCGATTTGTGCCACATCTTGTGACACCAGAATCAAATCTGATTAGTCGTTATATTTGGGGACTTGTAAGTGAAATTAGGGATATGGTCAAGGCGGCGATGCCTCAGACCATTGATTCAGCCGTTGAGCTTGCAGGGTTGCTTACTGAAGGGATGGTGAGAACCCAAGAAGAAAAGAAAAGTCTAGAAACGATCCAAAAGGTCAATCAAAGTTCAAAGAAACATGTAGGAAAATTTGAAAGGAAGGAAGGAGGTAGCGGTGTTATCCCACGATGCAAAATGTGTGGGAAAAATCATTTGGGAAAATGTCTTTGACCAAAATTTTGCAGTCATTGCAAATTAACAGGTCATACAGTGGATGAATGCCGAAGAAAGAAAATGGTGACGTGCTTCAACTGCAATGAACAGGGACACTATCGAACTGAATGTCCTAAGTTGATCAAGGCAAGTGGAGTTAGCGGGGCTGGTGGTTCAGGAGCAAAAGCTGATACAAATGCAAAGAAGACGACTCGAGCTTTTGTTCTTAATGCCAAGGAAGCTGCAGACATGCCGGATGTCATTACCGGTACGTTTCTTATCAATAATGTTTATGCTAAGGTTTTGTTTGATTCGGGAGCAAATCAAAGCTTTATTGATTATGAATTTTGTAAGCTTCTAAATGAACCACTAGTGAAACTAGATAAGCCTTATCTGGTAGAAACCGCTAATGGTGATTTAGTCAAAATAAATGAAGCATTAGTAAATGGTAAGGTCACACTCTTTGAGCACAACATACCTGTGAAATTCTTACCAATGAAGTTGGCCGGTTTTGATGTGGTAATCGGGATGGATTGGTTAGCTACAAACCAAGCTTGTATCTTATGCGACACCAAATCCATTGAAGTTCTTGTTCCAACGGGAGAAAAATTGATCATCAAAGGTGATAAGCCAACAAACCATGTTGGAATTATTTCTATGATCAAAGCTACTAAGTATCTAAATAAAGGTTGTTTAGCTTACCTAGTCTCAGTTACCACTGAAGATCAAGAAAAGAATAAACTGAAAGATGTACCTGTTGTAGCTGATTTTCCCGACGTGTTTCCAGATGAATTGCCTGGCTTACCACCAGAATGTGAAGTAGAATTCAATATCAATCTGGTACCAGGACTGCTCCAATTGCTAAATCTCCTTATAGATTGGCACCGACGGAAATGAAAGAGCTCAAGAAACAATTAGACGAGCTACTGGAAAAAGGTTTTATTCGACCTAGCTCATCACCTTGGGGAGCTCCAATCTTATTCGTCAAGAAGAAAGATGGGTCAATGCGGATGTGCATTGATTATAGGGAGCTAAATAAGGTGACAATTAAGAACAAGTATCCATTTCCACGAATTGATGATTTATTCGATCAACTTCAAGGAGCTTGTCATTTTTCTAAAATTGATCTTCGATCAGGATATCATCAACTGAAAGTCCAGGAAGAAGATATTCCTAAAACTGCTTTCCGTACAAGGTATGGGCATTATGAGTTCACTGTTATGCCATTTGGACTTACTAATGCTCCAGCTGCCTTTATGGACATGATGAACCGAATATGCAAACCTTATCTGGCCAAATTTATCATTGTGTTCATTGATGATATTCTTATTTACTCAAAAACACCGGAGGATCATACCTAACATCTTAGAACCTTACTTGAAATACTTAGACATGAGAAATTGTATGCTAAATTCTCTAAATATGAGTTCTGGCTCACTGAAGTACAATTTCTGGGGCATGTTATTAACGCTCAAGGTATTCAAGTAGATCCATCTAAGATCGAGGCTATTACCAAATGGGAGAACCCCAAGTCACCAAAAGAGGTGCGAAGTTTCTTAGGCTTGGCAGGTTACTATCGCCGATTTATTCATGATTTCTCTCGAATAGCCGTTCCTCTCACCTAATTGACTCGAAAATCTGTAAAATTTGAATGGGGTCCCAAACAAATTGAGGCATTTCAAATTCTTAAAGATAAGTTAACTCACGCTCCAATCCTAGCATTACCTGAAGGTGTTGAAGACTTTGTTGTCTATTGTGATGCTTCTCATACAGGATTAGGATGCGTATTGATGCAACGAAACAAAGTTATTGCGTATGCATCACGCCAATTGAAGACTCATGAAAAGAATTATGTGACTCATGATCTGGAGTTAGGTGCCATAATCATTGCATTAAAATTATGGAGACACTATCTGTACGGAGTTCATTTCACAGTTTATACTGACCATAAGAGTTTAAAGTATATCTTTGGTCAGAAGGAACTGAATATGCGACAACGAAGATGGATGGAAACTTTGAATGACTATGACTGTGAAATTATCTATCATGAAGGAAAGGCAAATGTGGTTGCAGACGCCTTAAGTCGAAAGGGGAGAGAGAAACCGAGAAGAGTACGTGCTTTACGGCTGGAACTTCAAGTCGATTTGTTTAATCAAATTAAAGAAGCACAAAAACAAGCCCAAGAGGATGAAATTTTTCGAATGAACACAAGAACCTGGGTTCCGGTCACTGGCGGCTTAAGAGAAAGAATATTGGAAGAAGCGCATAAATCTAATTACATGATGCACCCAGGAGGCGATAAAATGTACAAGAATCTGAAAGAGAATTATTGGTGGATTGGCATGAAGAAAGATATTGCCGCATATGTTGCAAGATGTTTAACTTGTTCACAAGTTAAAGCTGAACACCAGAAACCTTCTGGTATGTTGCAACAACTAGAATTACCAGTTTGGAAATGGGAAATGATAACCATGGACTTTATAACTAAACTACCCCGAACCAGTCGTGGGAATGATACGATTTGGGTTATTGTTGATAGACTGACCAAGTCTGCTCATTTCCTATCAATGAAAGAAACTTACTCAATGGATAGGCTAGCACAATTGTACGTAAATGAGATTGTATCATTACACGGTGTGCCATTATCCATTGTGTCAGATAGAGATAGCTGTTTTACGTCTCGATTCTGGAAAAGTTTTCAAAAAGCTCTCGGAACACGTTTAAATTTTAGCACTGCTTATCATCCACAAACTGATGGGCAGAGCAAAAGAACAATCCAAACGTTAGAAGACATGCTTCGAGCTTGTGTGATAGACTTTGGAGGAAACTGGGATGACCACTTACCTCTAACGGAATTCTCCTACAATAATAGTTATCACTCAAGTATTCAGACTGCACCATTTGAAGCTCTTTACGGAAGAAAGTGTCGAACGCCAGTTTGTTGGTCTGAAATTGGTGAAAATCAATTGTCAGGTCCAGAAATCGTGCAAGAAACAACTGACAAAGTCTTTCAAATTAGAGAAAGATTGAAAGTGGCCAGAGATCGACAAAAGAGCTATGCAGACCGAAGAAGAAAGCCATTAGAATTCAACGTTGGTGATAAAGTGCTACTCAAAGTTTCACCATGGAAAGGAGTAGTACGATTCGGTAAAAAGGGAAAGTTAAGTCCACGTTATGTCGGACCTTTTAAAATTCTAAAAAGAATCGGACCAGTGGCTTATCAACTCGAACTACCGGTAGAAATGACGGGAGTACACGATGTGTTTCACGTTTCTAATCTTCGAAAATGTTTGGCCGACGAATCTTTGATAATGCCTCTTCAAGATGTTGAAGTAAACGAAAAATTAAAATTCATCGAACAACCGATTCAAATTGAAGACCGACAAGAAAAGAAACTCAAGCGTAAGAAATTAGTGCTAGTTAAAGTTAAATGGAACTCCAGACGTGGTCCTGAATACACATGGGAACTGGAGTCAGAGATGAGAAAGAAATACCCACACCTATTTCAATAATCTCGAGGACGAGATTAAAACAAAGGTGGGAAGGATGTAACATCCCGTTTTATAGATATAAATAAAATATCGTTTATTATTAAAATATTATTAGTCAAAAATATAAAAAAAAATCGATCAATTAAAGCGTAAGGTCTCGTGTAATAATATAAAATAATTTATCATATGATTATTCGAGAGTATAAGAGTAGAAATAAGCTCTTAAAAATTTTAACGCTCGTTTAAATGAATAAGTATGATTAAACAATTACTCGACATAGTCGAAGTCTAAAGGATCGTTAAATTAGTAAAACATTGTTTTGCTGATAAAAATAAAAATAATAATAATGAAATATATTATATATTTGATCATGATCCGTTTTTAACCAAATTTAGGTTAAAACGCAGAATAAAAAAAAATGAGCTAATCCTAACAGTATTTTTAGAATTTTATAAAATATCATATTTTAAAAGTTATAAAAGTAAAACAAAATTTGAATTAAATTAATTATTATAAAATAATAATAATAATAATAATAATAATAATAATAATAAAATATATATATATAAGTGTACGTGTGAAGTGTGAGGAGACAAAAAGATAAGCTATGGCTTATCTATATTTGAAAATTTTGTTGTGCACGTGTAAGGTGTTGGATAAGCTTTAACTTGAATATAATCAAACATATATATATAATAATTTTTTTGAAGAATCAATCGAACCAGAAAACGAAAATATGTAAAACCACACACTCTTGAACTAAAGTTCAAATACATCATACTATCGTTCTGAAGCTCTGCAGATTAAGAAATCCATTCAGAAATAGGTATGTATTTCAATCCTTCAGTTTAACTCATAAATTTAAGTCCTTTTTTTTTTTGGATATATTAGCTTATAGGGTCAATGTTAAGATTTGATCCATAGTTGTACAAGTATTATGTTAAACTTATGATCTGTTATAGGAACTGAAAATAAACACATCAGGAATCATCCTTGCAAATAGTTATAAGAATAGATTGAGCAGAAACGCTGCCCAAATTTATAGTGAGAAGTTATAAGCTGTTACCCAGCCAATCAAAAAAATTCAGGTGAATACATCTAACTTGTTTTTTTAAATTTATAAATGAATTTTTATGAGCATGGTATGTTTAAACTTTGACGCATAAAGGGATACTATTAGACCAGCATTTAGGATATTAGTATACGTATGATTTGCAAATCGTATCCGCATATGGGTGAAATTCCCATACGTGGCTGGTACAGGTGGGCTGGAAGGTTAAACGTAAGACGCGCTGCGCAGGCAACCTAACCAGTGACCAGCTGTGGGCTGGAGGGAACAAAACGTGAGACGCGTTGCGCTGTAGTTCCTAACCAGTGACAATTATAAACCAGTGTATGCAGTAGTTGTATCGATCAGTGAAATAACCTGCTAAATGTGTAGTATTGCCAATATTACTTATGGTTAAAGGACCGAACATGCTATGCTTACATATCGAGTCTGTTATTTGTATTCACCAACTTTATGTTGACGTTTTATTTTCAAAAACTTTTCAGGTGATAATGAATGACAAATCAGAAACAAGATTAGAGGTTTAGGGCCTATGACGCCTTAAATAAAATCTTGTGGCGAAACCGAGGAGTGATTGGAGTTATACCTCCAAGTCCCGTGTAAACCGAGATATGTAAATATACGTTTGAAAAAAAAAACTCGGTTTAAAATAAAATAAAATGTTATGTTCATAACTATGCATATGAAATTTTATAAAACCCTGAAAAGTTATTTACTGGCGATATAAATGTGGTTATTCATACCTATGCGTATGAATCATTTATAAATTATGAAAGACGGTTTTTCACATCCATGCATGTGATTTGTCAATAAAATTATGAATTCATGAAACGACGCTTCCGCTGAAATATATTAAAATAAATAATAAACTCTGACCAAGACTGTATTTGTCAATGAAACCAATCGGGTCGCAGCGCCCGGGTCGCCGAGAGCCCGGGGTGTGACAACGTACAAGGTGAGAAGAGCAGTACGCCACTGCGTCTCATATCTTGTATGAAGTCACACAAATGTCTGCGTAAAGGTCATACAACAGTTATAGCTCTTATAACTGAGAAGCCGGTAACTGAGAAGAAGATTGAAGACATTCCAGTTGTTGTGAATTTCCCGAAGTATGTCCAGAAGACCTACCGGGATTACCACCTATCAGACAGGTGGAATTTCGAATCGACCTTACACCAGACGCAGCACCGATAGCTAGGGAGCCTTATCGACTTGCACCATCTGAGATGCAAGAGTTATCTACACAACTGCAAGAATTGTTGGATAAGGGTTTCATACGACCTAGTTTTTCACCTTGGAGAGCTCCAGTCTTATTTGTCGAGAAAAAGAACGGGACTTTCCGTATGTGTATCGATTACCGGGAATTTAACAAGGTTACCATCAAAAACCGGTATCCGTTGCCTAGAATTGACGATCTGTTTGATCAGTTGCAAGGTTCGAGTTACTACTCGAAGATTGATTTCAGTTCTGGTTACCATCAACTCAGAGTTCAAGAGGAAGATATTCCAAAGACAGCATTCAGAACGCGTTATGGCCATTATGAGTTCTTGGTCATGCCATTTGGGTTGACAAACGCTCCAGCAGTATTCATGGATCTCATGAATCGAGTTTGCAAACCTTATCTTGATAAGTTTGTCATTATTTTCATTGATGACATTCTCATCTATTCTCAGACTGAGGAGGAGCACGCTGAACATCTTCGATTGCTGTTGGAATTACTGAAACAAGAACAATTGTACGCTAAGTTCTCAAAATGTGACTTTTGGATGCGAGAAGTTCAATTTCTGGGTCATATAGTCAATGAAAAGGGCATACATGTTGATCCAGCAAAAATTGAAGCGATTAAGAATTGGGAAGCACCAAAGACCCCCTACCAAGGTACGACAATTCCTAGGTTTAGCGGGTTACTACCAACGATATATTGAGGATTTTTCAAAGATCGCTCAACCACTTACAACTCTTACTCACAAAGGAACGAAGTATAACTGGACGGATAAACAGGAAGCTGCATTCTAGCTATTGAAACAGAAACTCTGCAGTGCACCGATTCTGTTCTTACCGGAAGGGACAGAAGACTTTGTGGTGTATTGTGATGCATCTGGCCAGGGTTTGGGATGTGTGTTGATGCAACGCGATAAAGTGATTGCTTACGCTTCACGACAACTACGACCACACGAAAAGAATTACACTACTCATGACTTGGAGTTAGGAGCAGTGGTATTTGCTTTGAAAATCTGGAGACATTATTTATATGGAACCAAGTGTACCATTTACACTGATCATAAGAGTTTGCAGCATATCTTTGATCAGAAGGAGCATAATATGAAACAGCGACGGTGGGTCTAGTTGTTGAATGATTACGAATGCGCAATCAAGTATCATCCAGGAAAAGCTAATGTGGTAGCTGATGCTTTAAGCAGAAAAGACACAACATCAACAAGACGGGTTCGCGCACTTATGATGACGATACATACTGACTTACCTGACAAGGTACGCAATGCTTATATTGAAGCCTTAGAAAAGGATAACTTGGTACAGGAATCCTTACGAGGGATGGAAACACAATTGGATGTCAAGCCTGATGGAATTCGTTATTTCACTAATCGACTGTGGATACCTTTGCATGGTGGTTTAAGGGAACTCGTGATGGATGAAGCGCACAAATCCAGATATTCAGTCCATCCGGGATCAGACAAGATGTATCATGACTTGAAGGCACTGTATTGGTGGCCTCACATGAAAGCCGACATTGCTAGGTACGTTAGCAAATGTTTGACTTGTTCAAAAGTCAAAGTTGAATATCAGAAACCATCTGGTCTGCTACAACAACCAGAAATACCTATGTGGAAATGGGAACAGACTTCGATGGATTTCATTACTAAGTTACCACGTACACCAAGTGGTTGTGATACGATATGGGTAATTGTCGACCAATTAACGAAATCTGCACATTTTCTGGCAATTAAGGAAATTGACAAAATGGAGAAGTAGACTCATATTTACATCAAGGAAGTGGTAGCGCGACATGGCGTGCCAATCTCTATAATATCAGATGGGATGCTCGATTTACTTCAAACTTTTGGAAATCACTCCATAAGTCATTGGGAACTCGTTTAGACATGAGTACCGCTTATCATCCACAGACCGACGGTCAGAGTGAACATACAATTCAAACGCTCGAGGATATGTTACGAGCGTGTGTCATTGATTTTGGTGACAGCTGGGAAAACCACTTACCGTTAGTGAAATTCTCTTACAACAACAGTTATCATACAAGTATTCAGGCAGTACCGTTTGAAGCATTGTATGGTCGTAAATGTCGTTCACCGGTTTGTTGGGCTGAAATTGGTGACAGTCAGATAACAGGTCCGGAACTAGTACATGAAACGACAGAGAAGATAGTTCAAATCCGGAACCGCATGGCAGCGGCTCGGGATCGACAAAAGAGTTATGCTGACAAACGTCACAAACCGTTGGAATTTCAAGTAGGAGACCGAGTTCTTCTAAAGGTATCACCTTGGAAAGGTGTGATACGATTCGGTAAGCGCGGGAAGCTTAGCCCACGTTACGTAGGACCTTTTGAGATTCTGAAAAGGATTGGTCCGGTTGCGTATCAACTTCAAATACCGGATGAACTCAGTGGAGTTCATGATGTCTTTCACGTTTCGAATTTAAAGAAATGTCTTTCTGATGAGATATTGATTGTACCACTTGAGGAAATACAAGTGGACGAACAATTACGGTTCATTGAAGAACCAGCTGAAATCATGGACCGAGAGGTCAAACAACTTAAACAAAGCAAGATTCCGATAGTCAAAGTCCGGTGGAATTCAAGACGTGGTCCTGAATTCACATGGGAAAGGGAAGATCAAATGATGAAGAGGTATCCTCATCTGTTCAAAACAACAACTGCAAACACTGTGAAGACACGTTAAATTTCGGGACGAAATTTCCTTCAACAAGGGGATGACGTGACACTTCACACTTCAACACTTCAGATTTCAAACTGTAAGCACAAATTCTTTTATACAATTGGTTTTGTTACAAATATTTGTGCTGAACACAAAAATCGTATGAATTCAAACACTTTCAAGCATGATTGAGTTACAATTGATATGTTTCATTTTATGTGCTACATTTTATGTGTTGCATTGCATGGTAGTGCAAACATGATTAGTTGCAAACATTCACTATGTGCAAGGTTACATAGAACAGTATGATCAAACACAAACATACACAGTTAGGTGTACTACACGCAAACAGTTACATATAACGATCACACTTAGGTGTGATGTTACAAACATCGAACCTTGTGTGTGAGTACACACAGGCACACAGAATGATCAGACATCACACTAGCACATACAATTGGAACTCACAAGTAGTTTCCTAACTACTTTTAACACTTAACAATTTTCGGGACGAAAATTCCTTCAACAAAGGGATTATGTGATAATCCGGCATTTCGGACTAACCTCGTTAACCGAAAACTAACGGGAATTGTATGAAATCGATCAAAATCGAACCAGAAGGACTGGGATTGATCAAAACAAGTGTATAAACACTTAAAACATAAGGATTCAACATGTAATTTGAAGAAACACACAATTTTGACTTTTAAAAGTCAAAATTCGGTTGAAAATCAAACTTAAATTCGAATTTACATTAAAACCGTGTAATTAATCGAATTAAATTGTCAATAATCATCATATTAATGATTATTAACAACTATCAACCGTTGTGACAGCATAAATCATCGAATTAAAACGTTTAATGACTCATAAAGCCGAAACCGTAGCTGAGAGCTATACAAATCCTCACAATTCGTCAAAAATTTGCACAATTAAACATTCAGAACTTATAGTCGGCTCCTTTAGAGAGTATTACACCCAAAAATTTGATTCCAAGAAGTTCAAGCAGAGGATTTGATCGGGGAGGGGCCAAACGCCAACCCATTGGTCGAACTTCATCAATTCGACATAGAATCAAGTAAGTTTTCACTCCTAAATCACCTAAACTAGCCGACTAAGCTAAACCCTAGGTTTAATTCACGGATAAACATCGAATTATATGAGTTCAATAACTAGGGTTCATCATTATGAACGATTTGGGGGTCGTTGATCAAACGAGTTTAAAACCAAATTAAAATACATAGATAGTTTCAGAAGATCCCGAATAAGCAAACCCACATGTTAATTTCGGCTTTTAACATTGAATCATATGAAATCTAACTCTAGGGTTCTTGATGAAAAACGAATTGGGGGTTTTGATACAAACAGGTTTAAAAATCAAATTAATCGATGCAGAGAGCTTCGAAAACATCAATGAAATGAAACCCATATGATAGTTTAACAAACAATTACGAATTAAACGATTTCAATTCTAGGGTTATTGATAGAAAAACGTTTTGGGGGTTTTCATGCAAACGAGTGTAAAAATCGAATTAAATGGTACCTGTAGTTTCAGAAGGCTTCGATTAAGGATAGCCCTAAGTCAATTTCGAGTTATAATATCGAATTTAAAGATTTAGAAATCTAGGGTTCTTTAACATAAACAATTTGGGGTTCTTAACTCAAATGAGGTTGTTAAATAAATTAAACACCACAAATAGTTTCGAAATCTCAGTTTTAATAAAAACCATATGATATTTCTGATTAACATAAATGGATTTGATGAAATCGAATTGTAGGTGTGAGACACGTTTTCGAAACTAGAGTAAATCAAATTACATTACTTTGGGGTGTCGAATTATCAAATTGGGTGTAGGATTGAATTCGTTTGGGTTCCCTGAACCAAAGCCCTAAGGTTTGGGGATCGAACCCTGATGAATCGAGGGTCAATTGGAACTATCTGGCTTCGGTTATAATAACATAGGGGAATCCGGTCAAAGAAGGTTAAAACAATTAATTGGGCCCTTTATTAACAAATGTTTGGTGGGCTGAGATGGTAGTTCGTGGGGGTTGGAGTTGGGGGTCGCGGGTTCGAACCCGGCTCCATCTGTTTTTGAGTTTTAAGCCATTTTAGTGTTTTTATCATATCTCACTCGTTCTAACTCCGTTTCGACACATTCGAATTGCGTTGGAACAAGAATTCAATTCCGAACGTATTAGAATAATAAAATTTATGTTTTAACCCGAAAACATAATCACGTATAATTACGTTTATTTAAATAAAATCATATACGGTCATATGATTTAATTAAACGATTATAAAGGCACGCGTAATCACGTATAATTACGTATTTATGTATACACGTTTCTAACACTCTCACATACGTGTGTTGACACGTATGTGATTTCAAACACAAAACGACATCCCGAATAACACAAAGTTATTGTTAAAACACAGATTCTTCGTAAAGGATTATCTACGCGACTGCATGTGTGTTTTATCATTCTATTTGCTATCAAAGGTGCGTACACGACCCCTTTTCTTATTTTAACTATTTTGGGGGAGAAAACATGTGAAAACAAACATTTTAGATACATATAACTTGCATGAGTTAGCTGTTTACTATAAGTGTACACATAACACTCAAAGTCCTTACATTTCGAACCGTTTAGTTTGCCGTAGTGCAAAGCGTGGTAGTTGAAGATAGATCTATTGGGTTTGACAAACCTCACTTGGTAGATGGGATCTATGCAAGTGTTTAACTAGCCAATTCAACATTACTATTGTTTGTGTTAGACAATAGTGGAAAGGCAAAACATGCAATAGCATGCAACAGTCAGCTTCGGTGTCAACCACTTATGTAAATAGTACAAATGACTAGCTATCATGACTATGCATGTGTGATTATGTTATCTGCAAACATTACATTTCGAACTGTTGTTTCAAACATTTGTGATTATTCAAACCTGTGTATGCACCAACCTTTGTGTTGACTTGATTTACATGTTTTCTCAGGACACTAAGGTACAAGAACAAGCAAGCATGGACTAGGAGATCGAGTCTCGTGCATAATTTACATTATAGTTGTTTCGAATTTGGACATTTGAGACTTTGAATTGTAATTTACAGTTTTCAAACCGTTCTGTTTGTTATTGTTTTAAAAACGCTTCCGCAACATTATAACTTTGATATTACAGTTTAGACCAAAGTATGTTTGAAAATCATATAGAGGTCTTCGTTATGTCTAATGATCTGAGATCCTGGTTTGTCACGTCCCAAACGGTATGATTCCGTTAGTTGAAATTTGGGGGTGTGACAGATTGGTATCAGAGCCAGGTTATAGCGAATTAGGTTTGCATTAGTAGACCTAGACTATAACTGTTAGACATTAGACACTTGTTTACACAACTGCTTTTAGCATAATATTTACATTAATGTTATGCAACAGATTTGGCATCATCGTCTAAGCGTATTCTTGATGAGGAGTCACATGTGGAAATTGAAGCAGCTAAGAAGAGGAAACTGCAGCCAGTGGATGATACTATCCACTATGATGAGGACATTCATATTAGACCCAAAGGGAGCAGCCATTATTGGCAATGGTTCCCTGATCTTATCCGTAGCTGGGTACGTGAGGAGAGAGTGCCTCCTCCACCCGCTACTTCATCTACTACTGGTATTTGGACATTACCGGCTCTAGGGTATCCGCTAGAGCAAGCGTTTGCTGCATTCGTGGCACGTATGGATCGAGAGATCCGTAATATGCGCGAGGCAGCAGGGGCAATCACTGGATTGTTGGAAAGCAATAACTGGATTATGGAGAAATGGAGGAGTCTTAAGGAGGAGCTGACTCGTACAGACGAGTTACATGAGAATCTGGTGGAAGATGTGGAAATGATGCGAAATGCTATCGTTGAACTCACCGACCGACTTCAAGATGCTGAATTTCGTGCAACTATGGCCGAGGCACGACAACAAGAGACGGAACTACGTGCGGCTATGGCCGAGGCAAGGGCCGAAGAGGCCATTGCACTATCTAATGCGGCTATAGATGGAACTAACATAGTTGGGGATTTAGCTGAGCAAGCATTGACACTTGTCACCGAACATATACTGTATGACCATGGTGCTGGGAGTGATCCACCAGAGCAGGCTGATTCATCTCCTAGTGTTGCACCACCAAATGGTGGAGTTTAGCTATTTTATGTTTTTTATCTTTCAGTTAATAAACCTATAAGAGTGGGATGTACTCATCACAAATAAAATATCATGTTTAGTTGATTTCCTACAATTAATGAAAAGAAATTTTCTTTATGAGGACTAGTATTTCGATAACAATGATTGATTGTTGGGTTTGCATATGCATGAATGGTGAGTATGTAACCTCATTACGTATATTTGTAAATGTGAAGATAATGGCCGGCGAGAACATACATATGACAGTTGCAGAGCTCAATGAGCTGATTAACAACAGGGTCGCGGAGGCTATCGCGAACTACACCCAGACACACACGACAGGACCACATGGTCCAGCAGGGGGATTGGTGAACCCACAGATGTGCACGTTCAAGATGTTCTTGGACTGCAAGCCACACAACTTTAAAGGATCGGAAGGGGCCATTGGACTCCTACGATGGATTGAAAAGGCGGAATCAGTGTTTGAGATGTGCAACTGTCCTGATGAGAATAAAGTTAAGTATGCTACGGGAACTTTGTAAGGTCCAGCATTGACTTGGTGGAACTCCAATGTTCAAACTCTAGGATTGGGTGAGGCCAATGCCCTAACTTGTAATGGGTTCAAGACCTTACTGCAAGAGGAGCACTGCCCTCGTAGTGAAATACAAAAGCTGGAAGATGAGTATTGGCATCTTAAGATGGAGGGGTCTAACATTGAGGAGTACACTACTCGGTCCCACGAATTAGCCAGACTCCTACCACACATGGCTAATCCACCGAGCAAGTGGATTGAGAGGTACATCGGGGGATTAGTGCCTCAGATTCAAGGGTTGGTCACTTCTGCAAATCCCACCACCATTCAACAAGTTGTTCGGTGGGCGCACCAACTGACTGATCAGGCAATGCTACAAGGAACTCTGCCTAAACGAATAGCAGCTACTAAGGTGGAAGGCCACAAGAGGAAGTGGGAAAGCAGCAATTCCAAGAATTTCAACCAACAATCGTTTCAGCAGAACCGCAGGCAGGATTCGAACAAGACTTATCACAATTCAAACACTGGTCAGCAGTCATCTGGGGGGGTACATTGGTAAATACCCAAAGTGCAACAAGTGTGGACCCTATGTAGATTCCATCATTTGGGGAATCAATGTGACAAGAACAAATGCCAACGGTGTGGTAAGATGGGTCACGCAGCCAAAGACTGCCGTGGTGAGCTGCAAACAAACTCCACAAATCAGAACAACAATCAAAAAGGATGTTTCGAGTGTGGAAAGCCGGGGCACTTCAAGAAGGATTGCCCACAACTCAAGAAGGGCGGGACTAATGATGCAAATGGCAACGTCAACGGTAATGGCACCAATAACAACAACAATAACAACAACAATGGTGCTAGGGGCAGGGCGTTTGTGATTGGAGGACGCCAGGTACGGGGGATCCCAACATTGTTACGGGTACGTTCCTCTTGAATAATCACTATGCCTCTATGCTATTTGACACGGGTGCAGACCGGAGTTTTGTATCTAGTACATTTTCTAAGTTGCTAAATGTTAGTCCTACTGCCTTAGAAAACCCATACACTGTAGAACTAGCTGATGGCAAGTTAATTATAGTAGAACATATCCTTAAGGGATGTATGCTTGACTTAATGGGTCAAACACTGGAAATTGATCTTATGCCTATCACTCTAGGCAGTTTTGATGTAGTCATTGGCATGGACTGGTTGTCCGAACGCCAGGCTGAAATAGTATGCCATCAAAAGATAGTCCGTATACCTCTTTCGCATGGAGAGACACTGTACATATGTAACATCCCGTTTTATAGATATAAATAAAATATCGTTTATTATTAAAATATTATTAGTCAAAAATATAAAAAAAAATCGATCAATTAAAGCGTAAGGTCTCGTGTAATAATATAAAATAATTTATCATATGATTATTCGAGAGTATAAGAGTAGAAATAAGCTCTTAAAAATTTTAACGCTCGTTTAAATGAATAAGTATGATTAAACAATTACTCGACATAGTCGAAGTCTAAAGGATCGTTAAATTAGTAAAACATTGTTTTGCTGATAAAAATAATAATAATAATAATGAAATATATTATATATTTGATCATGATCCGTTTTTAACCAAATTTAGGTTAAAACGCAGAATAAAAAAAATGAGCTAATCCTAACAGTATTTTTAGAATTTTATAAAATATCATATTTAAAAAGTTATAAAAGTAAAACAAAATTTGAATTAAATTAATTATTATAAAATAATAATAATTATAATAATAATAATAATAATAATAATAATAATAAAATATATATATATATATAAGTGTACGTGTTAAGTGTGAGGAGACAAAAAGATAAGCTATGGCTTATCTATATTTGAAAATTTTGTTGTGCACGTGTAAGGTGTTGGATAAGCTTTAACTTGAATATAATCAAACATATATATATATAATAATTTTTTTGAAGAATCAATCGAACCAGAGTATGTTTGAAAATCATATAGAGGTACAAGAACACTAAGGTACAAGAACAAGCTTTAACTTGATTTACATGTTTTCTCAGGACACTAAGGTACAAGAACAAGCAATCTTGGACTAGGAGATCGAGTCTCATGCATAATTTACATTATAGTTGTTTCAAATTTGGACATTTGAGACTTTGAATTGTAATTTACAGTTTTCAAACCGTTATGTTTGTTATTGTTTTAAAAACGCTTCCGCAACGTTATAACTTTGATATTACAGTTTAGACCAAAGTATGTTTGAAAATCATATAGAGGTCTTCGTTATGTCTAATGATCTGAGATCCTGGTTTGTTACGTCCCAAACGGTATGATTCCGTTAGTTGAAATTTGGCGGTGTGACAATTTGTGTATGCATGGCTTGTGTCTATGTATGAGATACGTAATTGCTAAACGACTGGTAGCCCAGAGCTTGTATCTTGTATAGGAGACACATAATTGCTAGACTAAGCTTAACTAATCCGTGAGCTACGTAATTGCTAAACGACTGCTAGTGCAGAGCTTGTACTCACGTATGGGATTAGGGACAGCTAAACTAAGTGCGTGTGAAACTTGATGCTTGATAAACATACTTGGAAACTAACACTTGAGAACACTATAGACTTGTAAACTTTGAAACAGAAAACAAAAGCTTGATGAGGAATGAGTTGATTGGTAGGTAAAATGCTTAATTATTATTAACAACAGTGTCATATCCGGATTAGTATGTGGTGGGATGGCGTCTGGGCGGGTTGTAGGCTCGACCCAGGGGTATGCCCTATATATAAGCATACCGATTTGGATATTACATGTGGAGTTAATGAGGTTAAGGTTTTACCGAAAGAGGTTTGTGTTAAAACTAGTTATAAACTTATAAACTTTATGAACTCACCAACCGTTGTGTTGACTTGGTCTTTTTACAGGCTTTCTCAGGTGAAGAACATGTTTAAGCTTAAGCTTTTGGATTTGCATACTAGGCTACCCAGATAGAGGACCTAGTAGACTTTTGGAGAAGCACATCTTTTGTTGATGATATACATTACTTTTGATATCTTGCACAGTTACAAGATATAAACAATTATTCTTCTGATAGGTTTACTTAGTTAAATTGCTGAACATTTATGTTGTAATTTAACTTTGTAATCCTAGTTATCATTTGATTGTGCTTTAGTTATTCTTAAACATTGATGCTATGTAAACAATCTGATCATCATGATTATCACCCACGATATCACGCCCCGGGAACCTTCCGCCCGACGGGGACTCTGATCCAACCCCGCCGACTCGGGGTGTGACAGAGATGCAGGAATTGTCTAATCAGTTACAGGAGCTATTGGATAAGGGTTTCATCAGACCGAGCTACTCACCTTGGGGAGCTCCGGTCCTATTCGTGAAAAAGAAAGACAGGTCGTTCAGAATGTGCATAGATTACCGTGAGCTTAACAAACTAACCATCAAGAATCGGTATCCATTGCCGAGAATTGATGATCTGTTTGACCAACTGCAAGGAGCTCAATACTTCTCAAAGATTGACTTGCGATCTGGATATCATCAGCTTAGAGTTCAAGATGAAAACATACCCAAGACGGCATTCCGAACTAGATACGGGCATTACGAGTTCATGGTGATACCTTTCGGGTTGACAAATGCACCAGCGGTTTTCATGGACCTCATGAACCAAGTGTGCAAGCCGTACTTGGATCAGTTTGTCATTGTCTTTATTGATGACATACTGATTTATTCCAAGAACAAAACAGAACACGAGCAACACCTCAGAAAGATCTTGGAGCTGTTGAAGGAAAAGAAACTCTATGTCAAATTCTCCAAATGTGAATTCTGGCTAAGAGAAGTTCAATTTCTAGGACATGTAGTAAACAGCGAGGGAATACACGTGGATCCTGCCAAGATCGAGGCGATAAAGAATTGGGACACTTCGAAGACACCGACAGAGATACGGTCTTTTCTGGGATTGGCGGGTTATTATAGGAGGTTTATCTCAAACTTTTCTAAAATAGCTTTGCCTCTCACTAAGCTAACCCAGAAAAGTGAACCGTTTGTCTGGGAGCAGAAACAAGAAGATGCTTTTCAGACCTTGAAACATAAGTTATGTAATGCTCCAATCATGTCTCTCCCAGAGGGATGTGATGACTTTGTCGTATACTGTGATGCCTCCCATCAGGGACTCGGTTGCGTACTGATGCAACGGGACAAAGTTATCGCCTACGCGTCAAGACAGTTAAAGGTTCATGAGAAGAACTACACTACTCATGATATTGAACTGGGAGCTGTAATCTTCGCACTGAAGATTTGGATACATTACTTATATGGCACCAAGTGTACCATATTCACTGATCACAAAAGTCTGCAGCACATCTTTGATCAGAAGGAGCTCAACATGCGACAACGCCGTTGGGTTGAACTTCTGAATGATTACAATTGTGTGATCAAATACCATCCGGGAAAGGTGAACGTGGTAGCTGATGCCTTGAGCCGAAAGGAACGGGTCAAACCCCTATGTGTTAGAGCAATGGGGATAACCGTGCAGACCAGTTTAAGTGACAAGATTATTCAAGCACAACAAGAAGCATTGGACCGAGGTAATCTGAAGAAAGAACTTGATTGTGGAGTGGAGAAACAGTTCGACACGAAGCCTGATGGAGTGATCTACTACCGGGAACGTATATGGATCCCAGCGGTAGATGAATTGAGAAAACTTATCTTCGATGAGGAACACAAGACTAAATACTCTATTCATCCAGGCGCTGATAAAATGTACCAAGACTTGCGTGGATTTTATTGGTGGCCTGGAATGAAGAAAGACATAGCCGAATACGTCGGTCAATGTCTAACGTGTGCGAAGGTAAAGGCGGAACACCAGAGACCGTCTGGTTTACTAGAACAGCCTGAGATTCAACTCTGGAAGTGGGAACAAATAGCTATGGATTTCATTACCAAGCTACCATGCACTTCCAGTGGTCACGATACGATTTGGGTGATCATTGACCGTTTAACAAAATCTGCTCATTTCTTGCCGATGCGTGAGACTTTCACGATGGATAAACTGGCAAGATTGCACATCAACGAGATAATGGTACGTCACGGTGTACCATTGTCTATTATTTCTGATCGAGACAGCAGATTCACCTCAAGGTTCTGGCAATCACTACAGAAATCTCTAGGGACACAGTTAAATCTAAGTACAGCTTACCACCCACAAACGGATGGTCCAAGCGAACGTACTATTCAAACCCTAGAGTACATGTTAAGAACATGTGTATTGGAATTTGGTGGAAACTGGGATTCCCATTTGCCACTGATCGAGTTCTCTTACAATAACAGTTACCACAGCAGTATCGGATGTGCACCATTCGAGGCTCTTTATGGCCGAAAATGTCGATCACCGATCTGTTGGACTGAAGTTGGAGACAATCGAATAACTGGGCCAGAACTAATTCAGGAAACCACTAACAAGATTTCTCAGATTCAAAGAAGACTACAAGCTACAAGGAGCAGACAAAAGAGCTACACTGACAAACGGCGCAAGCCGTTGGAATTCCAAGTGGGAGACCGTGTCATGTTGAAGGTATCCCCTTGGAAAGGCGTAGTACGTTTTGGGAAGAAAGGCAAATTAGCACCACGATACGTAGGACCGTTCGAGATTACCGAACGTATTGGTCCTGTGGCGTATAGACTGAGATTACCGGATGAACTCAGTGGCGTGCATGACGTGTTTCGCTGCCCTCACGATCGACAAGCCCAAGGAGTGGTTAGTTCATGATATTGCTTAACAATGAAGTAGGAAAACGAGTGTGCATGGGTGAGCCATGCATGGGCATGCGTGGATCAACTATATATGTGTGTGTGCATGAATAAGGATAAAAACCCTAATTATGCATGCATGTATAGAATGAGATGGGTGTGTATGGACTAGAACCATACGTGTAATAATAAAGTGAGATCATTACATAGGTCAAAATGGGCCCAATGGGCTTAGGTAAGCTCATCACACAATAATTGTTAATTGAAGCTAAGTAACGACGTTTAAACAAAAGAGAATGAATTTCAAATTTATTAATTTTAATTAAATGATTTTCCAAGATTACTAACCTAAACAAAATTTTATTTTAAATGTTGTAGGAACTTGATATGATAAAATTGTTTGGGAAATTGTTGTAAAATGGACAATATCAATTATCTGGATTTGAACAGAAAAGAAAAGAGACTCTGCCCGAATTTCGTAAAATTTAATGATAAGTGTTGTAATTAATCATGGGATTTGGGGTTACAATGGGGTAATTAAACTAGATAACTTGATTAAGCCTTAGAAGAGCATTAGTACCTAGGACACTTAGTTACACACACCGAGACCAAGTCTTAGATACTACGATTAATACGCGTACTTATAGTATTCGAATTCTGTTAAAACAACTCAGGAACTGAAGATACTTAGCCTACAAACAAGAGTGCGCATTTTGTGGTAGTACATTAGACATCAACACAGGTGAGTTCATTGCCCCTTTTCTAACATTTTGTTTTAAAACGCGGGGCTGAGAAGCATGCGTAAACTGTTTATTTAAATTGTTTACTTAGATGTTTTTAAATTTATATGTTTTACATATATGAATGATAACCTAGATCATATCTAGGTGAATTTTATGCAGGTTTTTACTAAATTTACCTACTTATAATTTAAGTGGATAATTGGGTTAAACTAAACATTTCAACGAATCAAACGAAACATTTTTGACAAATCAAGTGTGAGTACAACGAATCAAACGAAACTACTTTGACGAAACAAGTGTGGGATTTCAACGAATCGAACGGAACTATTTTGACAAAACAAGAGTGTGAGTTCAACGAATCAAACGAAACTATCTTTGCAAAGCTAATATTCGATGTTCAACAAATCAAGTGTTTGATGAACAATGAACCAAGAGTACATTTGATCAACGAATCTAGTATTCCATGATCAACGAATCAAGTACATCTTGTAACAGAATCAGACGAAACAATAAATCATTTTCAGGGCAAAGTCTGGGAAATATCAAAGATAACATATGCCAACGAAACAAAACGAATCAAGTACGAAACAAAAATCCTACATTTCAAGAAGTCCTAGCTAGACCGTTTGATTTGTAGGTCATATGTTTGATGATATTTACAGAATTCTCTAACTACTAAGTACCTTGATTGACAGACTAGTCTACTCGAGTTTGACCAAGGCTCAATCATTAGAACTTAGATTTTATTTAATGTTTATTTATTTATTTAATTAAACATTTATAACTGTTTCTACAATTGCTGTGGTTGATCATATTGTGTGATGAACTTAAGGAATCAATATGGATTTCAAATGATTGTAATTACAGGGATAAAGAACTGAAGAACTTATGGGTTTTCATGATAGGGGTAAAAATGCTTAATTATTATTAACAAAAGTGTCATATTTGATTAGTATGTGGTGGGATGTTGGCTGGGCGGGCGGTAAGTTCGACCCTACTTATGCCCTATATATAAGCATACCGATTCGGATATTACATGTGGAGTTAATGAGGTTAAGGTTTTTACCGAAAGAGGTTTACAAATCATTTTCAAATTCTAAACTATATGAACTCACCAACCATGTGCTGACTTGATTTTTGCATGACTTCTCAGGTGACGAACAGGTCAACTAAGAAGCTTATACTTTTGGACTAGGACTTCATATAGAAGACTTAGTATTTTTGGACCTGCATATTTTTGGAACATCATTATACAATTATTTTGTATATCTTGTATAGTTACAAGATAGTTATCTTATGATGTTTATGATAGATTTACATTGTTAAATTATGAACGATACGGTTGTAATTTAACTTTGTAATTCTATTCTATTTAGCATTTCTCAGTTATATCATGTGCAATGTAAACAATCTGATCACTTTGATTATCACTCACAATATCGCGCCTCGGGAACCTTCCGCCCGACGGGGACTCTGATCCAACCCCGCCGGCTCGGGGTGTGACATTTACTGATTCACACACTGGATTACGTTCCATTGCATTTGATCTTTAACTTTATTTCTTTTGATTTAACTTTGAATTTAGATTTTTGAATTTGAACTCGATGTACTAAAGGTTTGTTTAGAGTTTTAGAATTTAGGTATTATTCATAAGAGTAATTTAATTAACTTGCTAGTTAATTCTGCATAGCAATTACCTAGGCAGGAGTCTAAGAGTATAAACAAGCATATATAAAGCAAATAATAAGTAAAAGCACTTACGTAAAACAATTTAAATAAAAAGATTTACGCATGCTTCTCAGGCCCGCGTTTGAAAACAAAAATGTTTAGAAAATGGGCAATGAACTCACCTGTGTTGCTCTGTACTGTACTACCACAAAATGCGCGCTGGTTGTTGTAGACTAGGTTTCTTCGGTTCCTGAGTTGTTTTAAAAGAATTCGAATTCAATAAGTATATATAATAGTTGTCGTATCTAGGGTTTGGTCTCGGTGTGCAACTAAGTGTCCTACGTTACTAGCGTGCTTCTAGAACTCTATCTATTAGTCCAATTAATCATCCACTAGTAACCCATATCCCATGATTAATCATTACAAGTTCTTAATTATCATGTTTTTAATTTAACTCATTTTAAATTAATCATTTATTTAGAAAATCATTCTAATTACTTTAGATTCAATATTAAGTCAAAATAATTTATTTTAATTCAATAAAGTTTATAAATCATTTTCTTTTATTAATATATAATTAACTTTAAGAAAAATAAAGTATACTCATGATGGGCTTTGGTTAAGCCCATTAGGCCAACCTCGGGCCCATTATTAGGCTTCGCTTTTGCATTTGTCCCATGATCAAACTTTCGATTAACTTTTTCCTAGATAATCCCAATGAATTATCTAGATTATATACCCGAACTTATAAAACTTCCTAAGGATGAGGTGTTAATACTTAAATTAACCTTCCAAGCCTTAGGTTATCGTGTTGATCCCTGGTGATTCCTCCCATGTGTTGATCTCAACGGTGTTGATAACCCTCATTTATTTGGTTGTATGGTTTAAGAAAATCATTACTTAGAAAACCCTATCCATTGTTTTTCTTGAATTGAACCCATGTTTATTTTCCCAACCCATGTTTACTTCCACGTGGGTTCCATACACACCCACACACATGATTAAACCATGCACATTAGAGAGCATAGGGATCTCCATGCGTGCAGTTAGTTCAGCTAGATCAAGGTTCATAGCCATGTATATAGTTCCTAGGTTCGCTGCTTTATACATATACCAAAAAAAATGTTAAGTGGTCTAAAGTTCAGCTGAGTGGGATTCGGTGCTAGCTAAGGTTCGTGTCTCAACCCTTCCCAACTTCATCCGTATTTAGGTTTGCTGTAAATGGATTAGGTTGTTCCAGGGTTCGGCTAGCTCAAGTTAGCCACGCTCACAGTAACTAGGTTCGCCCAAGGATTCGGCTAAAAGAGGTGCACACACATAGTTTAGCATTCACGGATCTCATATATGTACATACAAGCCTTGATCTAGCATAGTTTGGCATTCACGTATCTCATACATAGATATAAGCTTTGGATTCGCATAGTTTAACATTCACGTATCTCATGCATAGATACTAGCTTGCAATAGCATAGTTTGGCATTCACGTATCTCATGCATAGACACAAGCTTAGCATTTAGCATATAATCATAGCTTGTAGCAAATTCGAACGGGTCTACGTTTTGATATAAACATATTTACACTTTTAATTCCTTAAATTTTAGAATATTTTTTTTATAAAATGTCATTTTCATCCATTCGAGTTTCTAAAGATTTGAATTTATTTTTGTTTCTTAATTGCTCCATATTTGCTTTGGAGATTGATATATTCATTCTCAATTTCTAATAACTTTGTAAAGTGTCATTTTGAGATTCTCAAGTTTCTAAAGTTTCAAATTTGTCATTTTGTTACCCAAAGTAAAGAAAGTACATGATTAGTTTCAAATTTCTAATATATTTGCTTTGGTTGATGTTTCTATCTCTTTTTTTTTTTCAGAAATGATTTGGTCAAATATAATATGTTTTCGTACGTTCTCAATTAACTTACGTTTCCAATTAAATTTCTTCGAAAACAAATTCAATCAAATACAATACTTTTTCATTCAGTAGTATAAATTTGAATTACTATACATCTGGATTTTGGACACTGCCACAATGCGCTATGGTAAATTACTAGTCAACCTAATATACAAAATGTGGATTGTAACATGGTATTAGGGGTGTTCAAAAAAATCCGTATCCGAATCCGAAATCAAAATATCCGAAAATCCGTATCCGAAAGTCCGGATATCCGGAAATTCAGATTCGGATTCGGATAGTAATTTTGAATATTTTCGTAGTTCGGATATCCGAACTATCCGAAATAGTATTTTTTCGGATAGTTTTCGGATATTTGGATATTTTTTCTGATATTCGGATATTTTTTCGGATATTTCGGATAGTTTTTCAGATATCCGGATGTTTTTTCGGATATTTCGGATATTTTTCAGATTTTCGGATATCCGGATGTATTTTTTTAAATTTTTTTTCCTTTTCTTAAGAGTTCGGATATCTGAATTTGAACACCCCTACATTGTATGCAATACAATATCATTTTCACCCAAATCCCGACTACACGTCACTGTTTCATCCAGGGATGTTCATGAAATGAAGAAACCAAAAAACCCAAAAACACAAAAAATATAAACCGAAATAGCGAAATGAAAATATAAACCGACATGTTTGACATGAGTTTTATTAAAAACCCAAAGTTTAGGTTGATTTTGGTTTGGCCTAAAATAAAAACCGAAAAAACGAATATATATGTATGTATGCATATATAAATAAATAAGTACGTATGTATGTATGTATGTATGTATGTATGTATAGGGATTTATTATATTAAAAACCAACAAGTTATAAATGAAAATAACCACATTTATAGCTACATTATTTAAGTGATTTGAAAGTAATTTCTTTTAAAAACAAAGGAAGTTACTTTTATGTCTTTTAAACTTATGACTAAAATAGTTCTTTTAGTTTTCAAACATACATTGGTTTTCAACTGAACATCTATATATATATATATATATATATATATATAAAGAGAGAGAGAGAGAGACATATCACATACAAAAGACTTTATCGTGAGAAGGATATGAATGATTTTATGTCCATGATCAAATTAATTAATGGTTGAGATCAAGTGGTTTTTACTTTTCATTAAAAAATTACATGAATTAAAGATGAGAAGACAAAAAAGAAATAAGCTACATTTGTTGACTTTTTTGTGGCTAAATTAAGTTCCACCAATTTTTTTTAAATCAAATATCTTTTAAACGCTTAATTATTTTTTTTAAAAAATGTATCATAAAATTGAGAATTTTATTATCTTTAATTTGAGTATAGTATTGTTATAGTTTTTCTTAGGCTATATATTTTTATTTTATTGGTTATTGATATCAAAAGCCATATACATAGACGAGAGTTTCAGTTAAATTAAATACATGATACCAAAATATAAAAATTATATAGTGTATTATGTTTTAGGCCTATGATACCAAAAAAACAAAACTGGTTTAACTGAATTTAAAGTTTTTTATACATAATTTTAAATGTAAAATAGTGTTATAGCTGTATATCATAACATAAATACAATATTTTGGTTTATTATTTATAATAAACCTAAAATATTAGGATTAAGTACTAACCAAAACTCAAACCCAAACTGAATCCAACCAAATATGTTTTAAAAAGAGAGTTTAATAAAAAAAAAAAAAAAACTGTTTTGGGTTTGGGTTTGGGTTAAAGGCGTAGGGTTGTTTGTTTACTTCTTAATGGAATCATTCAGCAATTAACCATTCACCCCATAATCATTCAGCAGCGGGTTTGAAAAAATTAACCTATTAATGATTCAGTTCTGCACTTAACCATTCAGCACAAATGCTACACTTAACCATTCAGCACCTTAAACATTCAACACTTAGGGGCTGTTTGGTAGGCTCTTATTCATTCCATTAAGAGGCAAGGTCTGAATCGGTCAGATCTCATGTTGTTTGGTTCAACTAAAAAAAACCTCTGAATGATTCAGCCAGGCTCTTAATGATTCAGCCTAAAATCATGTCTGAATGAAAAAGAGAAGCCCCAGGGGTATTCTTTCTACCAGTCTCGCTCCCCCTCCCTTTTCTCCCCATCGTCGGCGAATCCCCAAACCATCTGGAGATCGATCGTCAAAAACCACCACCACCACCATTGATATCATCTCCGGCAGTCGGAAATCCAGTTACGAAAGCCCAAACTCTCAATAAAACCGTAAGTCTGCGTGCATCTGCCATCTGTGCACACTTACATCTGTGCGTAGCAGTCTTTCCCGCCTTTTCTTCACCGATCACATAGGATTAATTTGGGTTTGCGAATTAGAACGGAAGAACGACAGTTGGTTCTTGTTGTTGGTGATGATGAGATTAAAATCGGTTCAGAAATCCACGTCAGTTCGAACAATTAGGGTTTTAGTTAGTCGAACGATGATCAGCGCAAAGAGGCAACACATCCAATTTTCACTACGCTTTTCCAGTTCGAACCATTGTTTCTTGTTTTTTTTTGCTTCTCCTTTTATGCGTTTTGTAAATTCTAAGCCGATTTTTGGTTTTTGTTGTTTTACAATCATATCAGTCAATCGTTAATCGTTCTTTTTTTTGGATTCTGCGATTCTACAAGCAATTCGTTCTTCTCTGAACCACAGGTAGTCTCCAAATATGTAATAGAAATTGGAATGAAATTTAAACAAATAATTTAATAGAAATTGGAATGAAATTTAAACAAATAATTTAATTCAGCACAAATAGTGCATAAGGGTAAAATAGTCATTATGTATATTTGTTCAGAGGTCCAACCAAACAAAATTATTGATTCAGCATTTAACTGGTTCAGAGCCTCTTATTTATTCAGACCTCTTACTAGTTCAGCACTTAATAATACAGATTCTACCAAACAGCCTCTTAATTATTA
This sequence comes from Mikania micrantha, assembly GCA_009363875.1. Classification (NCBI taxonomy): domain Eukaryota; kingdom Viridiplantae; phylum Streptophyta; class Magnoliopsida; order Asterales; family Asteraceae; genus Mikania; species Mikania micrantha. The sequence continues at coordinate 7,054,971 of CM018687.1, forward strand.
AGACCCCGTCAAACAACCCGTTAAAGCATTATTCGTTCACCAAACCGACCAACACTCTAGTTTCATCTTCGTTCGCCTTGGATATCAGTCCTTTCTGTAGAAACCCTAATCGGAGCTCATAAATGGAGGTATTATCATCCCCATCTCTCACTTTCTACTGCTCCTTCGCATGCAGCCAATCCACCTCAACAACTTCTAAACAATCTTCTCCCAATTTCATCAGAATCTCAAATCGAAAAACTCATTTCTCTGTCGGTAAGCTCCACAATCCTTTCATAGGTTCATTGTTCGTTAGATATCAGATAATAGCTTTTTTCTAGCTACTGATGATCTCTTGATGATTATGATATGAAAGTTGAATTAGATGGACTTGATATCGTTTAAATTGGTTTTTATTACTAATACGTTAGCTGGAATCTTTTTATTACGATTTAAACGTTTTTTTGAAACATTTTTGTGCGAGAAGTTTAAATCCATGAATCATGATGACGATGGTGATGCCAAAAACCAAAAATAAACCATGTAATTATCGTTTTTTGCCGAAATTGCATTTGCAGAAGTAGGCAGATGGTATTAGACAATTGAGACACTCTAACCTAGTATTCTATTTATAAAATCACAGTATCATACCTACAGGGATAAACCTTAAATGGGATGTTTGTTTAAGATTGCTTATTTTAGGGTCAGGTTATCTCCCACGAAGTTTGTGGAAACATGTGATATTTTAGTAGGTAAGTTAACGCCCCAAATGGTGAAAGAATGGCGGACCGGCTGATATTTCTATCAATTAATGAAAGAGCCCAATGCACAAAAAATGTCTAGTCAACTGTTGCGCCTCAACGCATTTTGGAGGTTCTCTAAAAAGATAGCAAAAAAACACCAATCTTTTTTATCTTAATACCCACCAACATTATATGTCTCCTATGGGTAATAGGCCAACACGATGTATATATCCCTTGACATATGTTGCTTCGACAATAATTAGTCTTGTATATGTCTTGTATGGGCCTATAAGAGGCGTATACGCTGACAATTCTGACAATTAAGATTGGCCTCGTATGGACCTATATGAAGCGTATAGAGAATGTCAATTCCTGCAAAAAAAAATTTTTGGGTGCGACTTATGTGAGTATAATAGGATCCTTATTTTAACAACTTCATTTAATATAGCTGTGTTTTCTTAAAGCAGATAAAGAGCTTTTAGTCTTTAGATGAAAAAGCAGTATGAGATTGTTGTTCTCAATAAGCAGTTAGCAGTTTAAGATTGCCTGTATCAAACTACTTATTCTTGGTGAGAAATATTCCTGCACTCACCTGTCCTTAATTATTGAGGTACTCCTACAAGACACGCAGGAGTGACCAGGAAGCCAAACGTTCTTGCACGTTTCTGAGTACACCTTAGTTTTATAAAGCACGTCTGAGGTGTGTCGAGGCGCAAGGTGACCTAAGGCGCAAAGCCCTCGCCTCACGTGACTCAAGGCACACGATGTACCATAAGTGCACAAAAAGCGCGATTTCTTTTAGGAAAAAATCTCAGTGAGGCATGCGCTTCTTGTACAGGAGGTGTTTTTATGCTTCAAGGTGTCACACATGTAGCTAAACAAGTTGTATATGTAGGTATTTATATATTAAATCATGCATAAACCATAGTTGTCAAAGGCACAAGGCGTAGAAAAAGCGAGGGCAAAAAAAGCGTAGGCTTTTTTAAACTAGGCGCATAGTATTAAGTTATCATTCTTAGAGGTTTGACACGTTTTAGGCTTAATTTTTTTTTAAAAATGTGAAGTCTAACTATAAAACAATTAATAATCTAGTTATATAGAATTTTTAAAATATAAAAACCTTTTCAGGTTGATTTAGTCATCGGAGTGCGCCTAGGCTGCCACCAGGCGCGTTTTGTGCGTGTGGCTTTTTTTTATCGCCTAGCTGAGCGCCCGAGGGCTTTTGACAACTATGGCATAAACCTTATTTGTAACTATATTTTGGGTAAGGGATGTTAAAAACCTATGGGATGCATACCCTACGCCTCATGTACGAAAAGCCCACGGCTTTTGCGCTTTGGTTTTATACCTTGTTGCCTCAATGTGCTTCTTGCTTTTTAAAACCAAGGAATAGACACGGTCTTCAAAAATTTGGCCCATCACAATAAGTTGTTTAATATGCTCTAACACCCCCTTAATCGTTGAAATAACCAGATTTGTAGAAGTGGGTATGAAACTGCCATAAAAAACTGATTGTAAACTAGCATTTTAGAGAAATTTGTTTTTCTAAAACATTTCGTAGATGTTTTTGGAGTGTGTCTTTTCTAAAATACTTACAGCTGTAAAAAATATTTACAGGTCTTAAGTTGACTTCAGAGAGATTGCAACCATCAAATTTTACAGTTGAAGCTGTTGTTGGTGACGCAACTGCTGTACCAAACAATTCTACTACAGATCATGAGTCAATTAATGAACAAACTTACCCAAGGGCTAATTCTGAAAATGGTGATGATTCGGGTGGCCCTAAAATGGATAAAATTTGTGACAAACTGATTGATGTTTTCATGGTTGACAAACCTAATCCTATTGATTGGAGAAGATTGTTAGCTTTTAGCAAAGAATGGAATACTATTCGACCTCATTTTTTTAATAGATGTCAGTATCGGGCAGATAAAGAAAATGACCCTGGAATGAAACACAACCTACTAAGGCTGGGAAGAAAGTTGAAAGAGGTATTTAAATTTAGTTAATTGTTTTCGCTGATAATGTATATATGTGTTGGCCCTTAAGGGGAAAAAGTAAAATTGCACTAATTTTAACGTTATTTTACTTATTTTGTGAAAATAATCGTTAAAAGCGTTTAGGTGATTAACCTCAAACGATAACTTTGAGCCGGGGACTCATTCGGAGCAGCCTCTCTATCCCAACTAGGATAGGGGTAAGGTTTGTCTCTATCCTTCCCCTCCAGACCCTACTCTAAGTGGGATTTTTACCGGGTATGCTTGTTGTTGTTGTTTTCGCTGATAAACTTACCCATCTCATCATTCATGCCATTGACCTTGGAAAAATTTCTACTTTTGGATTTACCACACAAATATAAATTTTTGGCAACTTTTGAAAGGAGAAATGTTGAAGGGATGTAAATCCAATCAATTTTTTCTTTTAGGGGCTTTTAAATCAGCATTTAAGGGTCACTTTTGTAAGTTTATAAAATAAGGGGGCGTTTGGTTCGTGGATTTTGTATGAATTAGAATTGGAATTGCAATTGAAAATATAAAATGCGTTTGGATGGTAGATTTTTCATGGAATTAAAATTGGAACACAAAAAAAAATTAGCTGATGGTAGTGGTGGCGGCAGTGGTGGCAGGTGGTGGCGACAGTTAGTAGCAGGTGGTGGTAGTTGGCGGCCAGCACGATTGGTGGCAGTCTGTAGCGGGTGGTGTTCAGTGGCAAGCGGCTGTGTTTGGTGTTGGCCGAGGCAGCATGGGGTGGCAGGTGGTGGCCATGCAGTGGCTGGTGCGGGTGGCGTTCAGTGGCAGGCGACTGCGTTTGGTGTTGGTGGCAGAGATGGGTGGTTGTTGTGGCAGCAACGGTGCGGGAGGTAAGGTCGGCTTTAGGTGGCGGTTGCAGTGGCGGTTTAGGGTGGTCAGTGGTGAGTTTCTAAACATTCCTACAAAATTCTTTGAAACATGGGAGGAATGTGAATTCCATCATGCGTAGGAATTGGATGGATTGATGGAATTAATTCTAACTCAATATGCTTCTTTCAACCAACCAAACATAACTATGAAGCGAATTTAAATTCCAATTCCAATTAATTCTTTCCAACCAAACTCCCCTTAAGGGACTCAGTTATGTGGCTACGGGTTAGTAACCAGGTCCCTTATTTGTTTACAAACTGGTAACATGGGTCCTTAAATGTTGATTCGGAAGTATGTTTCTTTCATGTGTTATCTCCACTTACGTTGTTGGATTCAATCTTGATAGAAATTAAAAAGAAATACAAACAAACATATTCAGTAAAGTCCCACTATTAAGTAGAGTCTTGGGAGGGTGGGATGTAGGCAAACCTTACTCTCATCCCTATGGAATAAAGAGGCAGCTTTTAGAGAGACCCTGACTTAGAGATGCCACAATACTTTTATTATCTATTATTATGATTTTTACACAGACGCAAACACACAAGCAAAATTATAAGCATACAAGCAAACAATGTAATGCATGTAGCAAATAGAATACTTATCAAATCATATTAAATACACGTTACATTTAAACTAAGGTATACTTAATTCTAGGATCGTACTTACTACTAGAAATCCCTAACCTTTAACCTCTAAAAATATCTAAAATTCTAAAAATCTCAAGCCTTTATCTTACTTCTCCAAGCTCTTATCACTGATCATGTCATCAGAGAGGTGCAAATCTTGTCAAACCTGATCATCCCATTTCAGCCTTGGTCTTCCTCTGCTCTTCTTCCCCTCTACCATGAGGGTCTCCACTCTCCATACAGGTTTTGTCATCTGTCTTCTTTGAACATGCCCGAACCATCTCAATCTTCCTTTTCTTAACTTATTCAAGATGCATGCTACATTGCTACCACTAGTTTTTCTCTAAAGACTTCATGAGTTCATTCTTATTTGGTCAAGCTTTGTGTGGCCACACATCCATCTAAGCATACTCATTTATGTTGTTCTAACTTTCTCTTTTAAATCTTCTTGATTAATCAACATCAGTTTCATACAACATAGACAGACGTATGGTTACTCTATAAAATTTACCTTTTAATTTTCATGGAAACCTCTTGTTGCATGGGTTTGAGGTTGTTCTCCATTTGTATCAAACTGCCTGGACACGAGGAGCTAAGTTGCAATCAATAACCCATCACTTTACACAAACGATCCTAAATACTTGAACTTTGTTGTTTGTGGCATCCCTTGACCTCCAATTGTCACTTGTTCATTTTTCTTTGTTGGTCCCACTGAAGTTACAGTAGAATATTTGGTTTTAGATCAACTGATGTGCAGATCTTTATGCTCCAAGGCTGCTTGCTGCTCCTCTAGCTTTGCATTTAGGCCCTCTTTTATCGACACCAACACAATATCGTCTACGAAAAGCATATACCATGGGATGTCCTCCTGAATTTTCAATTATACTTTATCTTAAAATATTGTTTTATAATTTACAAATCCTTATTATTTATTTAATATTTCTTTATTTGACTTCAACAAGTCATATGATATTACTACAAAATGGAACGAATTCAACGCCGATCCTTGATGAAGTCCCACATCCACTGGGAATAAGTTTGTAATCTCCTACTAGCGCTCTAACACTCATATCTATATATATTTCCAAGGGATACATTTGTTCTCAAGACTATCCTATTTGTGACACACTATCATAAGTTTTCTCTAGATCAGTGAATACCATATGCTATGCAGGACTAAATGAAAGATTTGGGCAGATTTGGAAAATTTGACCAATATAGGAAGATAAGATTTTGGCAGATTTGGCAAACCTAGAAAGATAAGATACTGGCAACTTGCAAAATCTTTAGGATTTCTATTAGTCAGGTTGTTATGCATTTAATGTTTTAAATTGGTTAAATATTAGCATAAATAGGAGCCAAACGAGCTTGTAAACATCAAATAAGTTTTAGCAATTATGGCTTCATTAGAGCAATACTTGTATATGAAGACAATGCCATTTGAAGAAGTTGTTAGAAGATTAAAGGTGTAATGGTGTATCATGTATGAAGAAAGAATCAAAGATCATGATGAGAATGAAAATGATCAAAGAAAGTTGTTGTTTTCTAAAGATTGGCAGGAAGGACCAAAGCAAGGAGAGCATGGTTGGAAGAGTAAATAGTAGAGGAGAGAACAAGCATGAAAGAGGTTTTGGATGAATAGACAAGAGTGAGCTAAGGTGTTACGAGTGTGGAAGGTATGGACATTTTGCATATGAATGTCCCTAGTTGAACAAAAGGAGGAAGTAACTAATCTTGTTTCAGATGATGATGAATCTACACTACTGTGATAGTACATAGGATAAAATCAAGATTAAGAGGGTGAATAATGGATTTAATCTTGATAAATAATAAAAAGAAAAAAGAAGTATTAGATGAATTAAAAGATTTGGGTAGACTTGGAAGATTTGGCTAATCTAGGAAGATAAAATTTTGGTAGATCTAGAAAGATAAGATTTTGGTAACTTGCAAAATTTTTAGGATTTGTTTGTCAGGTTGTGATTATCAATGTGAGACTGACCCACTTGGTAAAGGCTTGACCTCTTATAAGGAGGTCTTGGGTTCGAATCCAGGCAAGGGGTATATTAGTATGGACTTTGGAGTAGGATGGATTTGCCGTTTGAAAAAAAAAAGGTTGTGATTATGCATTCAATGTTTAAGTTAATTAAGTTATTGTATAAATAGGAGCCTAAGGAGTTTTGTGAATGTGTGAGTTTTTGGTTGATTAATAATACAAAGAAAGAGTCATGGTAGTTGCCAATTCCCACAATTGCTGAGTTGTTTTCTATGTTTATCAAGTGCTGATTGCCAACACACGCCCCTACCTACGCATGTCACACCAATGCACACACACATGTATCCAAACACGCCCACGCCCATGCCCACACCCGCACATAGACATATAGTGATTACATAAATAGTGTCCTTTGTGCAGGTAGATGAAGATGTCCAAAGACATAATGAACTTCTTCAAATTGTCAAAAATGCCCCTTCTGAAATTGGTGATATTGTTGCGAGGCGACGCAAAGATTTCACAAAAGAGTTCTTTATGCATCTTCATGCAGTTGCAGAGTCTTATCATGATAATGAGGTTGAACAAAATGGTAAAGCTTGATTTGTAGTTATATCTATCATATCTTTTTATTCTAAATCTTATGGTCTCAATACTTTCGGTCTGGTTAATGTTTTGGGTTTTTTTTTTAATAGCAATCCAGGCTAATACATGAACATCTGTTTATTTTATGTGCATAGCAATTGCAAAAATTGGCAACACATGCTTGGCTGCCGTACAAGCTTATGACACTGCAACCGAAAGCATCGAGGCAATTAATGCTGCGGAATTAAAATTTCAAGATATTATCAATTCTCCGTCTGTTGATGCTGCTTGTAGGAAAATCGACAGCTTGGCGGAAAAAAATCAATTAGATTCTGCGTTGGTTTTGATGATTACTAAAGCTTGGTCAGCGGCAAAGGAGACGGACATGATGAAAGACGAGGTATACACACACAACACAGAGAGAGAGACACACACACACAGAAACTCAGACATACATATCCTATAAATTAGGGGATATAATTATAAAACATAAATTATCATTTAAAATGTTTTTCAGTAAAATGCATGTTTAGCTGCTTATACTTTATGCAGTCATCTGAATTTGATGAATAATAATTTGGTCAATATAAGGGAGTTAATAAGCCAAGCCTGAGTAGTTTTTCAAACTCGAGCTTGTCTCGTTTATTATTTTTTAATTTTGTAATTACTTTAACTATATCATGCATAATTATTTTTAAAAATATTTATAATTATAATTTTTATACATAACATAATATGTACTGTTTAATTACTTTTATCATAATTATATATAAAATAATAATTGCACAAATTTAGGTTAACGAGTCTTGTCGGCTCAACTCATTCACACCCCTAAATTCCTAAAATGCGTGAATGTTGGTGAACGATGTTGATGTATTTAATTTTTGGATTGATTTGATTTAATGTTATGTGGCAAATGGTAGGTGAAAGATGTATTATATCATTTGTACATGACAGCAAGAGGCAATCTTCAAAGGCTTATGCCAAAAGAGGTTCGAATTGTAAAGTATCTTCTTACTATTGAAGATCCTGAAAGGTTGTTATCCGCTCTAAATGACGCTTTTACCCCTGGTGAAGAGCTTGAAGGAAAGGATTTCGATAATTTATTTACGTATGTAGTCCATCACATTTTGTTATTAATTATGAATTTATGATTATAAAATTTTTATTTTTTTTTGAATTATAGTAATAATAATGTTAATGGTTTTGTAGGACACCTGAGAAACTGCATACTTGGATCAAAGCAGTGGTGAATGCTTACCATTTTAGCAGAGAAGGAACGCTCGTAAAGGAAGCTCGAGATCTTATGAACCCTAAAATCATCCAAAAAATGGAGGAAATCGAGAAGGTAATTCGAGATAAGTTCATGTAATCATTCATCAAAATCGCCTAAACCATTCATATCCGTCAAATCCATCCATGCTGCACAAACCATGCAAGACTCGTAAAGGTTGCCATTACACATTAGCTTATGATAACATCACATATCGCCATCATCTTACAGTATCATCATTTTTATAAACTATTGTAGTAAAGTAGTTTACTTGGCACCATCGTGCTAAACATCATTATGTAACATATGTATAGTCATTGTTAAAAACATTTAAAACAGTAAAAAGAGAGGGACATCTAGAACTCATATGGTGACATGGTGTAGGCTATTAACTACTAAAATGTTTGGTAAAATCCTGACTTCTTGGGAAAGCTTTAACAATCTATCATAAGTTTGTGCCATGAGTCATGTCAAGTTTCGAATCATGTACAATAGACTCCGTCATCATCATCGTACTCAATATATCCTTTTATTAGCAAAGCTAAGGTAGGGTCTGAGGAGGGTAAGATGTAGACAGCCTTACCTCTACCCCGTAGGAATAGAGATGATGCTTCCAATGATACCCTGGCTCATGATGCTTCTAACCGGCCAACCCATGGTTGTAACGCTATTTTCACAAAAACAAAGTAAAATAATGTAAAAACTAGTGCATCTTTACTTTTGCCCCTTAAGGGCCTGACAGATATATACATTATATGCGGACACCGTAAACGGGGCTTAGGTACAATATACCCATGTTGTCTAAACTAAGTGGGTCGAAAATTGAAAAGGTTTGAATGGCCCTTACGATCCAAACTTTATTATAATCTATAGTTAGCCTAGTTGAAAGTTTTATCAGGTTGAAAGTTAATTGTAGTCGCTAGTCCTTGTAGTCGAAGATTCATCTCAGTCGAATGTTTAAACATAATCGAAATTCGTGACAAAAGTTCACCATGGTCGAAAGTTTTGAGCTACGATCAAAAGTTTGATTATTTGGTCAATTGTGAAAAAACCCTAAAAACCCATTTCTTTCAATTTAACCCCCAAAGTTTCTAACTTTTTAAATCAAAATCGTTTGTTATGGACCCATGGTTGCTTTTAACCTATAAATATAGCTAAATTGCTAATGCATGTCAAATGACCATAACAATGTCATCTTGGTGAAAAAAACCTGATTTTAAACAGGTTGATGATCCACACCTGTTAACTGTTAACATGTTTTCTCATTGTGGTGCCTTTTATATTATCTGATATTGACATTTGAGATCCTGTTTTTGTCAATTGTAACGCATGGGATGATAACCTAGTTATCTATATAAACAAAAAAAATTATGAATAGTGAATATACCGAGAAAATGATTTCTCGCGAGAAATTCATTTTCTCTTGATTAACATATATTCTCGTGATAAATTCATTTGTGTTGTGTTTTTTTTTGTGCGATTAGTTCATTTCTCGCGATTTTTCAATGAGTAATTGAGATTTGTCGTGAGAAATTCATTTCCCCGTGATTTTTTCGCAAGAAATTCGTTTTCGTTAGAAATTTAGATAAGCCGTTCCACTTTTTCATAACATGATAATTAACATATTTTTTCCCAAATTTTCTATTTTCTATTTTAGTTTTATTTTTCTTTTGTTTTACTTCTTGACTCATAATAAGTTTGTTTTATGGTCTCGACTCTGTACCCGTTAATTTTTTTTTTCTTTTGGGTTTGTTACCAAGCCAAAACAAGTGTGTTAAATCCAAGCGGCAACGAGCGAGAAGCGCCATCTAGTTTAAAACAAATACAAGATGTTACAAAGGGCCACCCACCTTGTGATATCAATTGTTCCTTGACCAGAAATCAAAATCAAAATAGTTAGCGTTTGATTATGCGTGGCAAAATGGGCGGTTTGGGTTGGATTGAGTAACGGGCCAAAACTGGTGTGTGTCAAGACGTGTACACGTCAAGATGAGTTTTAAGAAAAATCAGGCTGGGTCTAAATGAGTTGCTTATAAAAACATCAATTTAAATGAGTTGTAATGAAACAAATAGTTTATTTGAATATTTTTAATGATTGAATCATTAAATATATTTTTAATCATTTTTCTTTGCTTAAATTCATTGGATTCAAATAGTTTTTAAGTTACTCATCTTTTACCCCATTGAGTTAAAATTGCTATCCATCTCAACCCTTTCTATGTCATAATGTTACATATTTCAAATCAAAATACAATAATTTTTACCCAAATCTACCCAATTTCTTAATATGAGTCAAGATTGTCAGGTGTAGAATTGATGATAGACTCCGATTTGTCTTGCATCTTTCACCCCAACCCTACCTTAAAGTCTTCTTTTTTCATTTACAAATCTGTATTCAGACGCAATATAGAAATAAGATCTATGGCATATCTGTAGGGTTAAAAATGAATATATTTACCAATTGTTTTTTTCTTACTAAATTTCATTTTATCATCCTTAAAGTTTTAGTTTTTTTTTTTTTTTAATCAAAAGTCACCCTAGACTTTTATATGCTAGTGCATTATGATGTTGTACATTATTTTTCTTTCTTTTTTCTGTCGGTAATCGTATAACCTCATTTACGTGGTAAACCAATATGTCTCCCCCAATACCCGATTAACCAGAAAGAATGAGTAAAGTGATACAGAAAGGGAAGCTGTGAAAAATGATTTATTTTAGCCGACATAAGACGTAGTAAAACCTATTAATATAAAAGCAACGCTTCAAAATCAACCTATCAAGACTCAAAAGTTTTGCTTTTGACCAATCACTTTAAAATCAACCTATCAAAGAAGAGCGTTTATAGTCCGGTTTTAATGTTTTTTTATATCGCACCATGAGTAACGATATTTATTATCAAAAATCAATACCGAACTATTGAAAGTTAAAATCAAATTGATACCAACGGTTCCGGTTTTATTTCAAAGTTTAGGATTTATTTGATCAAAATCTAAGAGGCATTGAAATTTCTACTATTCATCATCATACATATTCTAACCAACTTGGAATAACCATTTGAGTAGCCAAACTTTATATTCAAATAGTAAACAATGAGCAACATGAATCAGAAGCACAAATGCTTTCATGAATATAAATAGTTATACCAATTTTAATTTATTAATTTTAATTAATTTATTTATTTTTTGAGCTACAAAGGTAATTTTATTAGTATAAAGCAAAACTGCCAAGATGCAAGGGAGGCACAATAAGCTACAAATTAAAAATATACATCAAATTTAACCTATTTTATCCAATTTAACACGTTAAACTTTGCCAAACCACATAAATGAGTTCGTTTTCATTTCTTTCAAAAAATTTTCTGGCACTACAATTATAAATCTCATCGCTAATTTAGTTTGCTACACATCTTGTTACAAAATATATTTTTGTGTCACATGCCATTATGGCTGTCGGGTATTCTGATCATTCAATACGAAAAATAAATTTATTTTATATTCAATTAATATCATCACATTAATTTTCTTTTTATGACAATCAATTCCACGATCATAGAGAACAGGGGCGGCCCGGGGGAGGGGCAAACCCGACCTCCGTCCCGGGCCCAATTTTTCGAGGGGCACATTTTTATATATGTATTTATATATATATTAGGTTATAAACCCGAGTATTACACGGGTTTGAGTAACAAATAACTCAGTTAAATATATTTATGGGCCCATTTCATTTCTCAAAAGCCCTTTATCCTAACCGGCTCCATGGACGCTCACGTTCAAGAAGAAATTGAAATTCAAAATCCCAAGAAATTGGGCCCATGGATTTACAGTTTACTGATTATTGAATGACTGATTTAGGTAAAATACGGAAGTTAATCCCGAACATATTAACTTATGACATTTCGTTTAGGTTTCGGGGCGTTGCCCCGAACCCCACAAGGGGCCGCTGCCCCCTTGACCCCCGCCCGCTGATTGGCCAGCGGGACCGCCACCAGGGGCTCTGCCCCTTGAACCCCGCCAGGGGCGCTGCCCCTAGGACCCCGCAAGGGGGCGCGGCCCCCTTGACCCCCGCTTGGTCAGGAGCTTTGAATGGTTAGGGGCCTTTTTTCCCCGACTCGTCCTGGGCACCCAATTTCTCAGGGCCGCCCCTGATAGAGAAGGTAAGATACTTTAGGATTGAACTGATAAAAGCTTTGATACCACATTTTGTAGATATCATCTCTTAGATCAATATCATAAATGAATCATTGGATCATTTTAATCATGTGATAGAAAATAATTTACAAAGACATACAAGTAGGAATGGCATCTTTAATGATGATGAGTTCATTCTTCTTTCTGTCTTTTAAATGTCTTTTGTAAAAGAGGGATTATAAGAAAACTTTTAATTTTCAAGAAAACTTATAAAATTACTATAAAAATCATATAATTTATAAATTATATATTAATTTCATTTATTTTCTATAAATATTTATGTAATATTACACATTTTAATAAAAAAATTATTCTATTTATTATATTACTTAGCTATACATAAGAAAAAATTCTTATGTTTTTTGTCGACATGATATTACATATATGCAACACTAAATGATATATACATATATAACAAAATAAATACAATGTTTTTTTTGGTAAAATATGTAATATTACATTGATACATTTAAAAATAAAAATACAATGTATATAAATTATGTGATTGATCTAGAAGAGTTTTCACAAAAATATAAGTTTTACAAGGAATCTAACTCGTCTTTCATATTGATGGGTGTTATGTGATAAAAGGAACAACCTTACATATATCATCTAACTACTATATTACTGGATAAGTGATAATATATCTACTTTTCACGTTGTTTCATGTTTTTAACACACACATATCAGATTAGACATGATCTCACGGCGGTTTGGGTAACCAAACCTTGGTGCCTTGGTGGCGTTATCCGATAACTTTACGTAATATATATTTTAAGAGAAAAGTTCAAATAAAAACAGATTTTTGCCTAAAAAGGGTAATAATTAATATAATGTTGATATGTGTCATTATAATTTAGATATACATCTTATTTTTTGTACTTGATTTTTAATCTTATATACTAGGTTATTTGATTTTTGTACTATATTTTTTTGTATTAGATTTTTTTACTTGATTTTGTTATTTTTTACTGAATTTTGTTTTTTGCAATGAATTTTGTTTTATGCAATGAATTTTGTTTTATTATTTTTAGAATGTCACATGTCAAACTCTGATTTTTTATTACTTTTCTTAGGCAAAAATCTCTTCTTAGTGGATCCAACCATTGTATTTTAATATCAAATTTTTAATATTTTATTTATTATGTATTATTATGATTAAAAAAAAGTAAATAAACATCTTCTGTTGTATATATTCATAGCAATGAATGTAAAACCTCTGCCAATTTTTTCTAAATAAATTCACTCATTAGGCCCTACTTGCGTACAACAAAATGGCATCTTTTACCCACATTTATTGTTCATAAATTCAAAATCTTGTCCATGTTTCTCGGTTCAAATTTGGCAACTTTTGAATGCATGACACTCAAAACAAATTTAAAAGATGGTGTGGCCAAGAATCATGTGAAGTGCATCAAATGTAAGTTTTACATTAATTATAAGCACACTATTTCACTTGTTGCATGTGAGTATATATATACATACTAAGGTGCATGCCTGCTTATTCTCCAACCCTCTCAATCTTTAACTCTTGTTCACTTTCTTGATTTTGACCCCCCCCCCCAAAACCCAACTATCTCTCTCCAAGTTTGTCTTGTAAAACCCTACAAGAAAGCCACAAACTTTACAACATGAAGAACATATATTCCCACATCTTGCTTCTTGTGACCATTGTGTTCTTGGTACTTGACTTTGGTGAAAGTCTCCATCCACATCATTGTAAGAATTTTTAATTATTTGGTTGTTATAACGGGTATCTTTAAAAGCAACCTTTTTATTTCATTGGGATATGCCAGAGGTGCACAAACCGGTTAACCGGTTGATAATCTGTTTTGGAATAACCGAAGCGGTTAACCGGTCAAAGTTTGGTCATTGATTTTTTAAGTTCTAAAACTGAAACTGGTTAACCCTCAAATAAGCGATGTTTTACTTAGGTGGACCAGTTTGATAAACCAATTTGCTCTCTTGAAACTTCATACCGGTCTTGAACTGCCGGTTTTTCCAAAAACCTAAAACCGATTTTATTTGTTTGTTTGCTTGCTATAATGAATCTCCATACTACAAAATACTTGCCTAATAGAAATATTATTATCATTTTGTTAATTAAATTCATATTGTATATATTGCAGTTACTTATACAACACAAGGTGGTCATAGTGGATCTCCAAGTCAAGTAAATCCTAAGGTTTGTTTCTCAAATCAACATTTGGGGTTTAGGGTTTCAGGTTTTGCAAATGATTGAGGTTTCTTTATGTTTAAGTTGAAATCTTGATTACATGACGAACATTATGTAACATATTCATATCTTATAGGGCGGAGAACACGTAGAACTTGGTATGGATCTATACCCGACAGGATCGAGCATACCGGATTGTTCACACGCGTGCGGACCATGCTTTCCTTGTAGGAGGGTGATGATAAGTTTCAAGTGTTCTATGACTGAATCATGTCCAGTTGTTTATAGATGTACTTGCAAAGGCAGATACTATCATGTTCCATCTAACTGATTCAAGCATCATGGATACATATTTGGCAAATTAATTGGATTTTGATGGGAAATTTGTTGTATTTTTAGGGTTCTTAAGTTAGAATATATCAAGGAATTAAGTTTTGTGGATAGGATCTTTGAGTTTGTAACTTTAGTTTGTCACTAGGTTGGTTAAATTTCTTGTTATTTTAAAGTTTTTAGGTTGTAAGTTTTCAGTTTTCTCAAAATGTAGTTTTTGTTAGGTTTTATCTTAATATATTTAGTTAGGATACCCATAAACACTAAGCACATGTGGTATTGGTTCCAGCTTCATACCCAAATATTAAAAAAAATCACTAATCTGATTTTTTTTAAAGGACAGAGGATCTCAATATGTGAATAACCAGATATTTATCTAGTACAACATAAAATATACGTGTTTAATAAAAAAATTGAATATTTTATGATAAAAATTTAAAAATTACAAGATAATTTTTTGAAATAAAACATGATTGAAATTGTGTATAAGTTAGCGCTTTAATAAGAAAATAATAATATTTTTTTAACTTTTTTTTGTTAAAAATTTGCTTTTTTAAACATTAATAAAACTATTTTTGAAACATGATTTTTTAACAAAAGATCAAGACTAATATTCGTGTATTGTATATGTTGAATATATAAAATACTTAAATATTTATTAATAAATATTTATTATTACGACATATGATATGTTGAGATAAAATATGATTAAAATTAAGTATAAGTAATTAATTATAAGATGTAATCCTTGTTCTCACGCCTATGACTTGGACTACCTAAACAAATGTATTAAACATTTGCTAATTGTATTGTCATTGTAACTTATATGTACCAAAAAATTGTATGAAGTATATTCATATATTTGCTTACAACAAGAGTGTTGGCTTATGGGACTAAACAATAGATGAGGGTTATAAGCCTCAAATATATCTAACCAGTACTTGTGTATCGGCTTGTTTCACGAGTTAACTGATTATATTTATATATTTATATATTAAAGTTCATGATAACGAATAGTAATAACGTGATTTGTTTGTTCTCATAAAAAATCGATATTTACTTAGAAATATGAGTTTTTTTTTAATTCAACGAATTTGTTGCCGGTGAGGAGGATTTTGTGAGTAATTTTTCTATTATTTTCGTAACATATTTGTATAAATTTTGTATGATTTTATGTTCTTATGAGAAATTTGGGTAGAGTTAGTGATAAGAGATTTGATTTTGTTATGTAAGTATATATAACTTATCATTCAGCAAATGATATACAATACCCATTATTAGGGGTCACTGTGATAACCCGCCGAAACATGTGACGAGAAAAAACCTAGTTGTGATAATTATCTAAGAATACTTAGGTTGTAACACCTAAATTTTTTAAAATAAAAAATAATAATAATAAAATGTTGACAAAGCAAGAGTGGGTTTCAAAATAGAGACTTAAAGTATGTTAGTGTTGTACTTTCACTATGGAGACAAAGATGGTTTATGTTATGGTTGTTTAATCAAAATTTATTTAACTGTTTCAACAAACTTCATCTTCTTCACTAGTTGAAATAGCAAACAACATAACCTATTTGTCAATCAAAACCGGGAATTAAGAGAAACATATAACCGAAGAAAACTTAACAGATCATAATTGCAACTATACGAAAGAAAAGTTAACACTACGAACGGAAAAAAGAGCTCCCCTGGCCCCTATTATCTTTCGTCAAAGATGATCTCATTTCGTAGATGGTCCGTTTTTATTTTTAATTGGCTCAAAAAGCCTAAACCCAAAAAGCGCAAACCATAAAATCAAACCTGAACTAAACTGCCGATAATTGTTCGGTTTGGTTTGATTTTTATTTTAAAGTTACATTTTTGGCTTTCATTATTCAAAAACCATTGTTTAGAAGGTGGCCAACGTACTTGGAACCGGAACCGAAAACCCGAACCGGTGGGTACGGGCGGTTCCAGGTTTTAGAGAAATTGGAACCGGAAAAACCAAAACCGGAACCGGAACCGGCCAAAAACCGGTACTGGAACCGGTCAAAAACTGGAACTGGTTCTTAGAGCTGTAAACGAACCGAACGAACAGGAACGAGCCCTTGTTCGTGTTCGTTCGTTTAACTTTTAACTTGTTCACGACAGGTTCACAAACGCTAACCGAACGAAAATTATTGTTCGTGTTCGTTCATTAAGGAATTTAACTTGTTCACGAACGCTAACGAACACATATTATTTAACCAATAAAATCAACATTCTTAATTTCAAACATTGGATATAATCATTTATAAATATATAAATTAAAATATTATAGTATTAAACTAAAAATAACTTAAATATCATATTACTAAACCAAAAATAAGAAATTAAAAATATAGAACACATTTAATGAATAAAAATAATAAATAAACTTAACCGAACGTAAACGAACATGTTACCGAACGTTCACGAACACAAATGAACGAAGACGACCACTGTTCATATTCGTTCATTTATTAAACGAACGAACATAAACGAAATTCCCGCCAAATGGTTCACGATTGTTCGCTGAACGTTCGGTTCGTTTACAGTCCTACTGGTTCTTGACTTTGTTGACCGGAACCCGTTAAAAAAAAAACCTGGTTTGGCCACCTCTATCATTATTAACGGTTTTGTTTAAGGTTTCATCTAAAAACTATAAAAACCAAACCGTTTGAGTCGAACCAAGCAGCTGTGTAGCTTAGTTTTGTGCCGCCGTAACAACCGGAGCAACGGCTCAACAGTCAGCACACTACTAATTCAAGATTCAATGTAAAGATTTAAAAATGTTGTTTGAAGATAATTCAGTAGCTATTAGGGGAAAAAATAAATAGTTTGAAAAAAAGTAATATAACTAAAATATTCATAAAGTATATATTAAGAAAGAAAATATTAAGATATTGCTTAATTTCCATAAATATAAATTTCAATATCATATTATTTAATATAATTATTTAATTGAGGAGAAAAACAGGAAAATAAAAGTGAGAAATCAATAAATAATAACACGTGTTTACTATTATTTTTATTAATGTTTATAAAGACTTTGAAAATTTTACAATTGGCCATCATATTTTAATCAACATACTAAATTACTTATATAATTAAAGTAGATTAAAATGAATAGTATGTATATTATTATTTTATATTTGTGGGCCTCATTTATTATATATAATCAAAATCATATTTATATTATATAATAGATATTATTATTATATTATATATTGTATTATTTATGAGTCTGATCTATATATACAGTGATGTTTTGAAAATTTAGACTTTGACCATCAGAAGTTTTTTAACTTTGAAAAGTAGTAAACGGAGATACGAGTATTAAATTGAAGAGATTTACTTAGAAATTTGGATTTTATGTTATATTATTATATATTATATTATTAGGTGCATGATCCATGCAGTGACGTTTTGAAAATTTAGACTGGAATCATCAGAAATTTTTTAACTTTGAAAAGTAGCAAACAAAGATAAGGGTATTAAATTGAAGATTTGCTTAAAAATTTGATTTTATTAAATTTGAGAGATTTGCTTAGATATTTGGGTTTTTTTTAATCCAAACGATTGATGAGACATATTTTGTGAGTTATTTTTCTATTATTTTTAAAACATATTTGTGAGGATTTTGTATGATTTTATGTTTTTATGAGAAATTTCTATAGATTTCGTGATGAGATATTAGATTTTGCTATGCAACTTATGCTTCTACAAATAATGTATAATGTCCGTTCTTGAGAGTGTACTGTGATAACCCGTCACAACGCGCGGGTGAATAGACCTAGTTAGTTATTTTAATGGAAAAATAACCAATTGCACAAATACAGACATACGTACATAAATCTCTTGTTTTTTTTATATGATATTTATAATAGCTTCCTAAATGTTATAAAAAGTGATGGTACGAAATAATAAATTTGTTGATACGTTTGTAAATTATAATAATAATAAAATAAAATGTTTAAATAAAAAATATCATCACAAATCAATTCACAAACAACGTACCAAAGTGAAACTTATCATGGTCCGAAAACGACAATTTGTAGGGTTCCATCAAGTTTGATTCAAGTTTAAGCATTTGTTACGGCTATCGTTATTTGCTAGTAAGGTACAAATGTACAATAAGAATTGACATATCTCCTTTTAATAATTCAAATCACTTGTATATTGATGGCTCATAAAGGGCAAACCCTGTCTCTTTTTTAGATTAATTATTGTAAGGGGCACAAATTTTTATTAATTTACATACATACATTAATGCATACATAGGGGATGGTTTGAATGTTAACACTTCTTTATTACTTTGCATCCCAAATTCGTAATTTGTATGTTTTTTTTTAAAAAAATGTTATGATCTAGCGACCTGCTGGTATATGTAATTAATTTGCATCTCAAGTTCCCAATTTTCGAATTCTTGAAGTATATGTATTGAAAACTCCTAAAATAATATCTATTGTTGCGTTGGTGGTGCATAAAAAGAGGAATTAAGGAATTATGTATCATAAACAACTACCGGGTTAGTTTTTCTCAGCTCGTCAAGGGCACTTTAGTTCATTTGACGTTAGGGTATTCATAATGTTTTGTTGGAAATTCTGATTCGAATTAGTTATATGCATGAAATATTATTATTTAATTGTATTCGTTATCGCTTGTTCATGATATTGTTAGAAAATTATTATCATAAATCATAATTGTTATGAATTGGACGTACTTTCGTTCCTACTCTAGTACTCTAGCAAACCCTATGCACACATATTATAGTGTATTAGTGAGTTACCTGTTGGC
Organism: Mikania micrantha; assembly: GCA_009363875.1. NCBI lineage: Eukaryota > Viridiplantae > Streptophyta > Magnoliopsida > Asterales > Asteraceae > Mikania > Mikania micrantha. The sequence continues at coordinate 7,074,557 of CM018687.1, forward strand.
GCTAACACTTTAACTCATGCATATTGTACTGTATTGTGCTTGATATGTATCTCTCCATACGATAACGGTGCAACAGTAGAAATTTAGTGGAAGAGGTATAATTAAAACAACTAAGAAGAAACATTTAAATTAGAAAATCATATCATATGGAGACACATATATACATAATATGCGCAAACCACAAATAGGGTCGTGATGTACGACATCGTGGTGAGACAAAAATTGCTTCACTAATTGTCTGTTGATAATCGTTTATGACACACTGGTTGGCACATAGTCGTGATACCTAAGACACAAGGCTTTTCCAGCCAAAAGTCAGGGCCACTAGTTCTTGACTTTATGTACCATGGGGCATGTATGTAACGATCAATTTTCAGCAATCGCACACGTTGATATAATCATTAATAAAATGATCGTGATTGTTACAAATAGAAAATATGCGAGAAATGATAAACATAGGCGAAAACCGTGCGCGAAACGGAGTTACGGATTGTCTGGAAATCCATCCAAAGGAAAGAGGAGGTGAATCTAGTTCTAGAAGGCCTGAAAAGGAGTTGGAGATTGTTGATAACTCTCCAAAGCGAGGTAAGTTACCTATTTGATTGAACTTGTAGTTGAAGGACTATGTGAGTCCACACTACAACTAATTGTGCATTTAGCACATATACATGATTTGTTGAGTTGTTTGAAATTGATATAAATGATTGTCGTTATTGCGGTTGAAAGATTCACAAGGTGTGTGAATATAAAACCTGCAATTTCAATGTAATTGATTCACAAGGTGTGTGAACAAATGGTGGATTGGAAATGTGCATGCTTTGATTCACAAGGTGTGTGAACATAAGACTTGCAATTCCAATGTAATTGATTCACAAGGTGTGTGAACAAATGATGGATTGGTAATGTGCATGTTTTGATTCACAAGGTGTGTGAACATAAGACTTGCAATTCCAATGTAATTGATTCACAAAGTGCGTGAACAAACGGTGGATTGGTAATGTGCATGTTATGATTCACAAGGTGTGTGGACATAAGACTTGCAATTCCAATGTAATTGATTCACAAGGTGTGTGAACATAAATGTGATCTACAACTGTGTAGGCATTAAATTGGTAATGTGCATGCTTTGATTCACAAGGTGTGTGAACAAAAGATGACCTACAAGGATGTAGATATTATAAAAAATTCAAGAGCCAAATTGTTTAACTTTGAGTTTTGTGAAATATGATGCACAACTGGAGTTTTGTGTACTTATATATGTGTTTTGTTAAATTATAAAGATTGTGCATGAAGGGGAAATATATTGAGGTTTTAGTTGAAAACGAACCGTTAGTAAATCGTTTTGTATGTGGTGGAATATTGTTACCAAATTTTGTTTGGAACCTCATTAGTGTATCCCTATGGGATTATGGAATACAGTTGGCGAAATAATGGGGTAATCTTACTTAGTTCTAACGAACTAATGGTGAATTTAAATGTGGTGTTTACAGGTACAAAGGAGTCGGGTGAGCGGTGATGGTGATCGGGAATCGAACGTGAAGGCTCGTATGATGGTTTTAAATTTTAATAACCAAACAGTTGTGTAACTTTTGTGTAATAAATGTTTTGTGGAGTACGTAAACATACGTAAACTTTGTTTTAACAGGTGTTAGTAAATAGTATGTTTACAGGGGTGTAAAATACTAAAGTTTTTACTGGGACCTAACGTAATTTATTAAATATTGGTGTAAAATGTCCGGATGTGACATGAAAGTGACTAGGGTGTCACAATGTAGTTGTGTCTGCCGAGTAACGACCCATGTTATGAGCTCGATCACTTCAATTTTCTTTGTTTTCTTCGTATTTTCTGTTCATGCAATCATACATACATTATTTTTCTTGAAAAGTTAAAGTAAAAAAAAGAGTAACTAATTTACGACAATTCTTAAAGAAACAAACAAACAAACTAATTTACGATAATTCTTAAAGAAACAAACAATGATCAAGAAGCATACTAAATATGTTTTCATTCACTAATTTATGAAGCTTCATGTTAAAGTTCATTTCTTGATTTAGCATGATTAGGCTTTTAAGATGGGATGCATATAAATATACCCACTTGGAACTCATGCATTTAAATTCCTAAAAATATAAGCTTTAGATCTTATAGAATTGATATATGTGAAATGAACAGTGTTATGGGTTTGATTAGTGGGTAAATGGTTAAGTTTTCTCCATCACACTAATCAACCTTACTTTTTAACAGTTAGGAATTTTTCAAGTGATTCCGATTCCTCCATAGGTAGCTTAACCAACCGCTGTAGATTAGTCATCCATAGTGATTTTAAGTCAACCGCTATGACTATTTGAAAGCCTTAGTTAGGGCTGTCAAAAAACTCGAAGCTCAGATTCGGCTTGTAGCTCGTTCGGAAAAAGTTCGGATAAAGCTTGTTTGTAACCGAGCCGAGTCCTAGCCAAGGCTGGCTTGGCTCGTATGCTCGGCTCGTTTGTACACATGCTATACCAAGATATAAAATTATAGGGTTACTTTTAATAATAAATATACTTTGGTGTAATTTTGTAATTATATTAAAAAAAGAAAAAGTAGAAAGAAAAGAAGACGTAATGGATCTCATGCGTCTCCCTCATTCTTAAATCCTATTCCTAAATCACAATTTGCATATTCATGTCTTTACTCAAAGTCTCAAACCCTAATTCCTAAATAAGTCGGGTTTAATGGGACGCTTTGTGCTTTCATATTTGATTTTGAGAACTTTGTGTTATTTGATCTGAGAACTTTTTCAAGTTACATATAAAAGGATAGTGATTACTTTAAAAATGAATGCAACTCAAATATTAAATTTCTTATGAAAAAACTGAGCCAAAAACGAACTGAGCTGAGCCGGCTCAGTTTAAATCTGAGCCAAGTCCGAGCTGACCCCTGGCTCGGTTCGGTTCGGTTCAGTTCGGCTCGTGAACACCCCTAGCCTTAGTTAACTAGTTTGAAGTATTCACCCATCGATGTTGACTTTGGTATGCATAGAACACGAGTAGGTAGGCGGCTAGGAGTGGCAGGGCTGCTTTCAATCAATCTCCGGCCGCCTCCATTATTGGTGTGAGCTATAAGAAGTCTTGATCTCGAGTCAAGCTGGGACGTTATCTGCCTTTTAAGTTAAGCCATTTTCAAAGACGACTTTTCTTATTTTTTTACGATAATTCAAATATGACAGGTGAAAGTAAAGGAATAACTTTGCTTGGGATCAGTGGCTACTTTGGCATCACCTAAATACTAACAACCTATCCACAACTCTTATAAATTCAGTTATAGTACAACGATTTAGTTTAAAACATGTGATATGTAATGAATTTAAAATTTTTGTTTTATTATTTATGAAAATTTCAGTTTATGAGTTATGATATGGCGTTTATATCTAACTATTAGGTCTCGAGTTTGGGGCCTTACATAATTGCAACATTTACCAAATTAAAGTTTAAATAATAAGATTTGGTTTAATCTTTTATTTATTCTTTTTTACATTACAATACATAATTATATGTTTCAATATTTAAAGATGAATATTTCGTCTATAATGAATTATATATTTCAATATTTAAAATGAATATTTCGTCTATAATGAATTTGTTAGATGTCAGCATAACATGAATTCTAGTTTAACTTAAGTTGTTTTTCAATGGTACATATATTGGCAGATACAAAACCGATAAAACCAGTATGATATTCAATTCATAATTTTGCTCATTTTCGATATCGGTATTTTTTAGCTCTATACCAATTCGATATTGGTACGACATTGATCTTGTCCATACTATATTTAACAAAAATTTCAAAAAAAATATTATTATATTTTTTTCTTTAGCTTATTATTAAAAGTGTTACATTAATTTCAAAATAACTTAATAAACTATAATTTTCGTCCCTAAGTTTACACCAAATTGATTTTTGGACAAACACCATAGACGAAATTGTAGTTTAATGAAGTTTTAATTATTGAAAGAGTAAATTATATAAATCGTCCTTTATATTAACTATTTTTATAAATGTCGTCTTTTATTAGAAATGGTTCATAAATTATCTTTAAAATTAAAAATTAATAATTGATTTCATTCTTATTTTAATATAAAGAACGATTTATGTAAATTATTAAACAATGATTAATGTACTTTTAAAGCTAAAATCTGTTATACATTTTTATTTTATAATAGATAACTATTTCTAAATATTGTCTATTAATAAACTTAGAAAATAAGTGTTACAAAATTGAAAATCAAAATAAAAGAAAAGTAAAGAAAAGCGAAAGAAAGCTGGATCAACCCAGTCAAAACAGACGACAGCTATCTATAACTTCTTCCATCAGTCGGCCGGAGTTATTCGCCGTCGACCAGTCATCGTCGCCGGCACCGGTGCCACCACAGTAATCTTTCATATCACTTCACTTTGAAACAGTAAGTTCTTCGCGATTGTTCTTCCAGATCCTGCTACATAATTCTCCCCCGATTTGAATCAAATCGCGTTTTTGTTATCTATACATCTATGATATACTATATAGGAGATCTGATGAACTCAAAGCTATAATATCGTCTATCTACTGCTATCTAATTTATCCAGTACGAAGTTTCTGTATGTAAGAAAGTAGTAGATTCACAATTTCACGCAATTCATAATTTCTGGCAAGATGATGGTCGAAGATCTAGGAATCGAAGCTAAGGAGTCTGCAGTTCGCGAGGTTGCGAAGCTCTTGCCGCTCCCTGAGCTTTTGTTATCGATTTCTTCAATCAAGGCCGATTACATTGCACGCCAACAGGTTATCGTGAATCCTCTTTTGTGTTAATTTTCGTTCTGAATGCTTGTTAATTGAATTACGAGCAGAAGTTAGGATCAAACTCCCCATTTTACTTGGAAGTTTCATCAGGAATATAAAACTTGAGTGGTCTCTATTGCTTATAATGGCATTAGGAATATGATTTTTGTTTGGGTTTCATTGAAAATGAAGGGAATTGGCTTTCACTTAATCTGTTCCTTTCCTTGTTTCAGGCAAATGATGCACAACTTAGCACCATGGTTGCTGAACAGGTAAATCTTCTTTCTACAGAAAAAGTCCAAACTTTAGTCCTGTTGCCATTTCTGAATGTTATCTTCTAGATGGAAATATGAAGATGAAATGCTTTAGGTTAACACGATTCATCAAGTTTATGCATTTTGTTTACAGGTTGAACAGGCGCAAGCTGGTCTAAAAGCCCTTGCTACATCTGAGAAGACTGTAAATCATCTCCGTGAGAACTTTGTTAGTATTGAGAGGTATATTTGATGACACATGTAGCCATTTTTGTAAGTCTTTTGACTCAAGACTTTATGACTAATTTAAGTTCTTTACTTATTCAGGCTTTGTCAAGAATGCCAAACGCTAATTGAGAATCATGATCAGATTAAGCTTCTTAGCAATGCACGAAATAACTTAAACACTACATTGAAGGTATGCATCTAAAGTGGTCAATCAGGGAGCCAATTCTCCAATCCTTTGTTCCTTTTACTTTCAATTATTGTAACAGCAATATAAAGTTAACGCAATTGTTTAGGATGTAGAGGGAATGATGTCAATTTCTGTGGAAGCTTCTGCAGCACATGATTCCTTAGATGATGACAAAGAGCTCATCAACACATATGAGGTAGGGGTGCAATGCTACACGGGGTATTAAAAATTACTCTTATGTTACAAACATGATCCCTTGACCATTCATATGTTTTTTTCATAATTTTCAGAGGTTAACGGCCCTTGATGGAAAGAGGAGGTTTGCATTAGCTGCTGCAGGATCTCATAAAGAGGAGGTTGGCAGACTCAGGTCTGGATCAAATTTTCGAAATTTCAATTATTGCATGTTGATGATTTGTAGTGAGACCATCATATTTAGTGCAAGTCCATCCAAATAAGTTTTGGGGTTGACATTTTTACCATGATAAATATTACAGAGAATATTTTGAAGAAGTAGATCGGACTTGGGAGACATTTGAGCAGACATTATGGTCACATATTTCCAACTTTTTTGAACTTGCTAAAGAAAGGTATGCTAATTACACTTGTGTCCTTCATTATCTAGGTTTTTTTATATCTACCATGCTATCTGATTCGTAATTTTAATTCAAATTTTTGGATTAATTTGTTCTTGATATGATGTGCTTCTTTATTTGTAACTTTTGGTTTATGAGTGTCGTGTTATGTCTTATATGCAGCCCACAAACACTTGTACGTGCTTTAAGGTATTTTTAATTTCTCAACACTCTTAACATTGTTTTGACAGGATTTATTAACTCTTCTAAAGACCTTTTTGTACGAAGCTAAAACAATTAACATTTCTTACTATGCTTACAGGGTTGTTGAGATGCAAGAAATTCTTGATGAACAGGTTGCCGAAGAAGCTGCCGAGGCTGAAGGTGGTGGTGCAATGGCATCAGTAGCAAATCCTAACAGAGCCGGCAAGTATGTATTAACATTATTTTTTTAAAATTAACTTTACTCATTAACTAACCTAATTGTACCTTATTCTGAAGTGTTATTTTATTCTATCCTTACATGCAGAAAATCTACTGCTGCAATTGCGTCTTCTAAAAACCTTCCAGTTCAAAAGGCAAAACAAGGCAAAGGCTACAAAGATAAATGTTATGAGCATATAACAAAAGCTGTTGAACTAAGATTTAGCAAACTTTTATCAGAAGTACTTCTTCAACCTAATTATGCAATTTTGCATCTTACTTTTCACTATATAATTATAAAAATATTCTTGTGACAGCATGTATTTGAAAACCTTAAAGGTGCAATAGAAGAGGCGAAAAAGGTATGCTCATTGATTTAAATTTAGTAACAATAAGGAGAAAAGTTTCCAGCTGATAATTTATAGCAAACTTTTTTTAGATTGGGGAAGAGCTGGGAGATATATACGATTACGTGGCTCCTTGTTTTCCTCCAAGGTTTGTAATCTGATTTCAGTTTTTCAATTCATTAAAGTTGCACTGTGATTCTTTGCTTTAGCAGATTTAAGCTGTAACGATTTTGAATTATTGTTGTTGCAGATATGAAATTTTCCAGCTCATGGTGAATCTGTACACAGAGAGGTTTATTCAGTGGCTAAGACTGCTGAGTGATCGTGCCAATGATATTACAAACATTGAAATCTTAAAGGTATTTTTTTTTGCAGTTTCTTGTCATTGTTCTAAAATCATAAAATAACTTATTCTTACTATTAATGAAATTAGGTAACAGGGTGGGTGGTTGAGTACCAAGAGAACCTGATTGCACTTGGAGTTGATGAGTCATTGGCTCAAGTTTGTTCAGAAAGTGGTGCAATGGATCCTCTAATGGACTCATATGTTGAGAGAATGCAAGCGACAACAAGGGTAAACTTGTTATTATGTTTTCATCAATATTTTTATTCATATTATAGAAGTGTTATATTACTAATTCTTTTTCCGGTTTTTTCATTTCAACTGTTTTTAGAAATGGTATTTGAATATTCTCGAGGCTGATAAAGTACAACCTCCAAAATCAACAGAAGAAGGAAAGCTTTATACTCCTGCTGCTGTTGACTTGTTTAGAATTCTTACAGAACAAGTGCAAATTGTTAGAGAAAATAGCACAGAAGTCATGCTATACAGAATTGCTTTGTCCATCATTCAGGTATATACAGAATTAGAAAGATTTTTTTTATTAAATTTGTGCCATCTATTCAAAAAATAGCAGAGCTAAGTTTTATATGAAATTCTGTATCTGTAGATAAAAGTTCAATATAAAAAGACTTGTAATAGAACAAAAATCAAATAAAATAAAATTTGATGGTGATATTTCCATAAAATAGGTTGTATCATACAATTTTAAAATCAACAAAAACTTATAAGAAGAATTAGAAACAAAATTGGTACCAGATTGAGACAAGAACAGAAACAAAGATACTTGGAAATCCTTCTCCAATTGATAGAAAACTTTCGAATACATACATTTAAAGAAGAACTGTCCTATTTATAGCTGATTATCCTTGTTCAACAAGTTGACCAGCTCCTATCTTCTAGGCTAACTTATCTCCTTTTAAGTTAACCTATAAGTTAGCCTAAAAATAAAACTCAGCCTGATCCTTTAGTCTTACCGACTCAATAATTATTATAACTATGGCTCAATAATTAATAACCCCTAAACTATTAAGTCTTTGTCAAGACTGGTCCAACAGAATTAAATAAACTGATTGTATAACTTCAAAATTTTTGATATTACTAATTTTTAGATGGAAAAGATATTTTCATAATTTATATTTCAGGTAATGATTGATTTTCAAGCAGCTGAAAAAAAGAGACTGGAAGAACCTGCTTCTGATATTGGCTTAGAACCAATATGTGCCATGGTTTGTAATTTCTGTATATATAATATATTTATAATTTATTTAAGTTTTAACTTGTGAATAAATTAAAGAGATGTTTAAATTCACTCTAAGTTTTTCATTATGACAGATTAACAATAATTTGCGCTGTTATGATCTTGCTATGGAGCTCGCTTCTAGCACTATTGAAGCCCTCCCAGAAAATTATGCAGAGCAGGTTGTTCTTTTTACTTTCAAAATAAAGTATTGTCTTTCCTGTTTGCAGTCAAATTTACAATATTGACTTTTGCAACAGGTAAATTTCGAAGACACCTGCAAAGGCTTTCTGGAGGTTGCAAAGGTATATTATTTACTATTATTTGAGCCTTGTGAAGAACTTTTTATATCTTTTTTATATTAACTTTTTCTAACTGATTTAGGAAGCTGTACATCAAACCGTCAATGTCATATTTGATGATCCAGGAGTGCAAGAACTACTGGTCAAACTTTATCTTAAAGGTAAAATTTCCTTTTATATTACTGTTATTAATTAATTAATTTTTTTTCTTTATTAAGGAGTTAAGGATTTTCATTGTGTTTGCAGAATGGAGTGAAGGGCAGGTTACCGAATACCTAGTGGCAACATTTGGTGATTATTTTACAGATGTAAAGATGTAAGTTTACGTGTTCTAACAATATTAAAATATAATTTTAACTTTCTTTAATTTAATAGGTCATGTGTCTAATTGCAGACTTTGTCTTTTTTGTTCTTAAATCATGATGGTCAGGTATATTGAAGAAAGATCATTTAGGCGATTTGTTGAATCTTGCCTAGAACAAACAGTCATTGTTTATGTTGACCATCTTCTGTCTCAGGTTTCTAAAGAATGATTTTTAATGTTTTGTGTCAAAACGTAAAAACATACTTATCCAACTACTTGTAAGCTTATTTTCTCTAGGATGGAAGTAAAACATTATAGTTACTTTTTGTTGTAGAAAAATTACATTAAGGAGGAAACAATCGAACGCATGCGACTTGATGAAGAGGTACTTATGGATTTCTTCAGGGAATACATAAGCGTTAATGTAAGTTACCCTAAAACATTGATACTTTTATTTATAAATGAGATTATTTGTGTTACTCTTTTTCTCAAATCATAAATGTATCAAATGCAAAAAAATATCCAAAAGGAGAAAGACTGGATGAACCAAATGGGTCCAACTTAAACAGTTTGGAAGTTGCCTAAAACTAATTCTAATTCATGCAACCTTCTAATCCTTTTTATTGGAAGATTTAATTTACTATCTTTGTAATAATAACTATGACATTTACTATTTATACAAAATTAATAAAAAAGAAAAAAAGTGTTTGTGGGTAGGCTTGGCTTGGCCCTTTTGGATCCGTTAGCCAACTCGCCACTCTGTATTGCTTCTTAATTTGAAACTTATGATTTGGTACACGCAGAAAGTTGAAAACAGACTCAGGATACTAATTGATTTGAGAGAGCTTGCATCAGCCGAGAGTCCAGATACATTCACTCTTGTTTACACACACATCCTTGAACATCAACCTGATTGCCCAGTAAGGATGGTTTAAATGTTTAATTTTTTTTATTTTACTAATAAATCCACAGATTTAAGCAGCCAACTAAGTTAATTTTATGAAAATTGCAGCCTGATGTTGTGGAGAAACTTGTTAGTCTGCGTGAAGGAATACCACGCAAAGATGCCAAGGAGGTATGCATATTAGCAAACTTAGCGGTGGCAAAGTGGGTGGGTTTCCTGCTTGTCTTACAGGTCAAATTGGGTAATCATGGGTGATGTCATTCAAGTTGGTTTTACGTGAAACAATTTCGCTCCAAAAAAATATTTTTTTTTATGAATAATTAGTGTGCCAAATATGACTAAAAACACTATAGATGTAATAGTAATCTAATTGTTTTTATACAATAATTTGGAGGTTTTATACATTGATTCATTGAAGTTACACATTGGGCTACTTTTGGCTTGAATATTTTATATTTTAGTTTGAATATAGTATTACCGCTAAACCAATACATATGTAAGTAAACGGAAAGAAATTTCCTCCTTTAAACGTTATAAGTTATAAATACTTGTGTGATCTTTTGCTTTGCCCAATTCATTTCCTATGTCAAAACCATATTAAATGTATTAACTTTGTAAGGCATGTTTGGTAAATAAGTGAATACACCTTCACATTACAGATTTACTCCAAGTTTCTACACAAAGGATAAATTTTAATAGGTAAAATAGGTAAACAAGTTGTAGAAAGATAGTGTTTGGATGTGCCTATTTGGTAAAATGATCAAAAAGGACATTCTGTGAAACAAGGAGTGATGGGTGAAACGGAAGTGATAAGCTTAATATAAGGGTTAATTAGGTAATTCTACTAATCTTTTTTTGCTAGCTAGTATGAAACTGGTTACTCAAAGCTAATTTTTTAATCTCAGTTATATTCACTTATAAAAGGGGTCAACACAAAATGTATTGAGTTTGACAAGTATTGTAATAATACATAGCCTAGTAAGGTCAATCCTTTATCCTTAAATATACACACAAAACAAAATAAAACATACCCATTAAAGTCCTACTATTCAACAAAGTCTTTGGGGAGAGGGGGTTAAATGAAGACAAATCTTACCCTTATCCCAATGAGATAAAGAGTCTGTTTCTGAACAAACCTTACCTTTAAATATGATGAAACATTTGCGGTGAACTAGAATCTGGGAAATTGCTTGCGTGTGACTGGCCACTTGAATGATTGAATCTTCATGTGCTGAACTTACACCTATTGTCATTTTATGTATCCAGATTTTAATATTTCAAAAGAAATAAAAGTTAACAAAAGTATTGTTTTTATTAATAATAATAGTAATAGTAGCTGCTTTATTTTTGTAAAACGCCCCATTTGTGGTGCACGCATATCATGTATATATGTGTGGGCCCTTAGGGGGCAAAAATAAAAGTGCACTAATTTTAACGTTATTTCAATTATTTTGTAAAAATAACGTTAAAATCATTGGGATCAACTTCAAACGATAACTTTGAGCCGGGAACTCTTTCGGAGCAGCCTCTCTATCCCAATTTGGATAGGGGTAAGGTTTGTATCTATCCTTCCCCCCCAGACCCTACTGAAAGTGGGAATATACTGGGTAAGGTTGTTGTTGTTGTAATCGAAAGCAAAAAATTACAAAAATTAGAAACAGGTAACCGGTCATCTTTGTTCAAGTCACTCATATGATACCTATAATTATTTCAAATTCGACAATGTTTAAAGATAGTGATTTTAATATGCTACACACAATTATAATACTAGTCAAGTTTTATCCATTTTGATGCAGTTAACCCAATATATAATGCCTTGCTTTGTTTTTTATATTTGTTAAACTTATATTTCGTCTTAACGGACACTTTTACCCTCGTCCTAAAACCAGGTTGTACAAGAATGCAAGGAAATATTTGAGACTTCTCTCATTGATGGAAACCCCTCGAAGGCAGGTTTTGTTTTCTCCAAATTGAAGTCACTCAACACATCAAAAATCACTAATATTTGGCGAAAGCTTCATTAGTTCGACTAACTTGTTGGTGATTTCATAAATTCCTGTATGTATTCATGCTTAAATTTCCTTTTGTTATGAAACTATTACTACCTGCATGTTATTTTCTTATTTAGTCGATGTTATATTTTGAAACGACAGATAATGTATGTTTACCAGAATTTTGAAGCATCATAGGTATATATTTCAAGTCTTTGTGATCTAGTTTATATGCTTTCACCTTTCTTGAGTAATCATGTTCAACTTTTGTTAGGTTTTGTAAGTTCTTTCTGTAATTTGGATCGTTTGGGTGCCAGAACTCAGGTCTGCTATCTTATATTCTGTATATATTGTTCAATACTAGTATTCAAATCATGAGAGAGAGGATGTAGAGGTAGAACAGAACCTGACCACCCTACACGGAACCGATCCTACCTGAACCATCAGATACAAGCGGTTCTAGTTTCTCAGAGAAATCATAACTGAAATCAAAACCAAACATGTTCCAATTCTATTAGGCCAAAAACCGGTCAAAACCAAAACCCGGTAAAAAACAAGGCCAGTTCAATCTTTACTCAGTTCTTGACTTTGTTGACAAAAACTAGAACTCATTGTTAAAGTTTGCCCACCTCTAGATAAGAGTGTATGTTGTATAGTATTAGTGTATAATACTTTTATCATATGCATGCATGTAAGCTTGACACATATAATAGGAATATAGCCTCATGAAATGGTTAATGATGATTATCAGGTCATGTAACCTGCTGAAACAAAATGTTTTGGGTTTGATTGTAAGAATATAACCCTGTTTGTTTCTGCAACATATATATGACATTGTTGTTGAAATGCAATCTCAATATTCACGTGCAGCTCTTGTGGAAGACTTTATGTTTAGTTAATTACCATTATGTCCTTTATGGTTTATGTTATTTGTAATCCAGTAGTGGAAGTAGTCTTTCCTTTTATTTAGGATCAAGTAGCTTAATTTATGCAGTAGTTGTTTAGTGGTATTTACACGTTGTTTGCTTATGGTTCTTTATGTAAGTTGTCTTCCATTAATGAAAGTTTGAGTTCGTGAAATTACCAGCACAAAGTTTCCGTGTATTTTTGATTCCAATACTTTTCAATTGGTATCAGAGCGAGGTTGTCTCTTGATATCCATGGCAGATCTCCAGCTTGTTGGTGGTGTAAAGAAATTGAACAGCAGCAACTACAATACTTGGTCGACATGTTTAGAATCATACATGCAGGGCCAGGACCTGTGGGAAGTGGTGAACGGTTCAGACACTATATCACCGTTACGAGAAGATGCCAATGGAGTTTTGAAGAAATGGCGAATCAAGGCTGGAAAAGCCTTGTTTATACTCAAGACTACAGTTGAAGAAGAGGTGCTGGAACACATTAGAGATGTTTCAACCCCAAAAGAAGCCTGGGATACCTTAGTTACCTTATTCTCCAAGAAGAATGATTCAAAGTTACAACTTCTAGAGAATGAGTTGTTGTCGGTTTCTCAGAAGGACATGTCGATTCCTCAATATTTCCATAAGATCAAGTCACTGTGCAGGGAAATTGGGGAACTTGACCAACAGTCAAAGATTGGTGAGTCAAGAATGAAGCGGATTATTATCCATGGGTTGAAGCAGGAATATCGAAGCTTTGTTGCGGCGGTGCAGGGTTGGCCTACGCAGCCAACACTTGCAGAATTCGAAAACTTGCTTGCTAGTCAGGAAGCCTTGGCGAAACAACTGTCTGATGTCTCAATCTCGACACCCAAAGTTGAGACGGCAGAAGCCCTATATGCTGGAAAAACGAAGGGGAAGGAGCGTTACAAGGAATCTGGGTATTATAAGACTGCTAGGCCCAGTAGTATTTATAAAGCCCACAATAATTACAAGCAGGGAGCCCAATACCGAAAAGGTTATGAGCCTGGTAAAGATGAAGGTAGTAGCAGCGACAAAACATCTAAGTACCATGGGAAACGTTTTCCCTACAGATGCAATCAGTGCGGTCGCAAAGGGCATATGGCGAAAGATTGTCGATCGAAGCCATCAGATCAAGGAAATTCTGCAATCCTTCAAGAAGAGGAAGAATGGGGCGTGCAAGCCTTAGTCGCAAATGTGGAAGAAGAATCTATCATATGCGCAAACGTTGTTGCTGTTAAAAATCAAAATCGATTGGACGATTGGATTGTCGATTCCGGGTGTACTAATCATCTAACTGGTGATAAGGAGAAACTTTGTAATCTGGCTCAGTATGGTGGAAGCAAGATGGTGGTCATTGCTGACAATTCCAAATACCCGATTTCTCATATAGGCAATGCAATTTTCCAATCAGAAGATCGTACCAGCGAATTGAAGCTATCAAATGTCTACCATGTCCCAGGAGTAAAGAAAAATCTACTGTCAGTGCCCCAACTGACAGCTGAAGGCAGGTATGTTGTGTTCGGCCCAAACGAGGTACAGGTGTTCAAGGAATTTGAAACATCTTCAATTCCAATTCTCAAAGGTCACAAGCGTGAGTCAGTGTATGTTCTATCGGCTGAACATGCATATGTACAGAAAACAAAGAATACCCAAAATGCAGACTTGTGGCATCACAGATTGGGACATGTCGGATATGACAAGTTACAATTGATGATGGATAAAGGGTTGGTGACTGGATTACCAAGACTTGAAGTCAACAAAAGTATAGTGTGTGCTGGATGTCAGTATGGTAAAGCACACCAGCTGCCATACTCCACATCAGACTACCGAGCAGAACAACCTTTATCTCTAGTGCATTCTGATGTATTCGGCCCATCAAAAGATGCATCTGTCAAAGGTATGCGCTATATGGTCTCATTTAATGATGATTATTCAAGATATTGTTGGCTGTATTTCATGAAAAGTAAGGCAGAGGTGCTTGAAAAGTTTAAGCTGTTTGAAGAAGAGTCTGAAAGGGAGACAGGGGCTAAAGTGGGGTGTTTGCGATCTGATAATGGCGGGGAATATTTATCTGATGAGTTTGACAAGTATCTGAAGCATAGGAGAGTTAGAAGGCAGCTTACTTGCCCGAATACACCTCAACAAAATGGCGTGTCCGAGCGCAAGAACCGCCATCTAGCTGAAGTTACAAGATGTTTCATACATGACAAAAATCTGCCAAGTCGATTCTGGGCTGAGGCAATGCAAACAGCAAACTACATCATAAATCGCACACCATCTCAAACCATGAACTACGTATCACCATTTGAAAGGTTATTTAAAACTAAACCCACAGTTCATTATTTTCGAGTGTTCGGTAGTGTGTGTTACGTATTTGTGCCTAATCACCTTCGTAACAAAATGGAGAAGAAGGCTATTCGGTGTATTTTTACAGGTTATGATTCGGAGAGGAAAGGGTGGAGATGTTGTGAACCTACCACAGGAAAAGTGCATGTTTCTAGAAATGTTGTCTTCGACGAAACAAGCTCGTGGTGGGGAGAAGATAATAAGGTGCTGGAAGATTCAAAGGTTTTAGTTGACAACTTGGAATCCACACAAGTCAAGTGGAAAATGAATACAGAGTCCACTGAGAGTACATAGCCTCTTGAAGAAAGTTACCCTACTGACCAGCCTGTTGATCAATTAAGTAATGTGCAAACCCCAGAACAAGAAACCACGTTGAGAAGGTCACAAAGAGCAAGAAAGCCGAATTCTAAGTATGCCTTTATGTACTCAAATTATGTTGCTGTTGAAGATACTCTTTCGGAACCAGAATCGTTTCAAGAAGCAAGCAAGAAACAAGAATGGTTAGATGCAATGCGGGTTGAAATGGAAGCACTGATCAAAAATCAAACATGGGAGCTAGTTCCAAAGCCGTCTAATGTAGACCCTATTTCATGTAAGTGGGTGTATAAAGTCAAACAAAAAGCTGATGGAACAATCGAAAGGTACAAGGCTCGGTTGGTGGCTCGTGGATTTACGCAGCAGTATGGGTTGGACTATGAAGATACGTTTAGTCCGGTGGCCAAAATTACTACTGTCCGGGTTCTTTTGGCACTTGCAGCTAGCAAAGGGTGGAAACTGTGGCAAATGGACGTGAATAACGCATTTCTCTATGGGGAGCTTGATCATGTTATTCATATGGAGCAACCGATGGGCTTCGAGAATCAAGAACATCCAGAATATGTGTGCAAATTGAGAAAGGCAATTTATGGCTTAAAACAATCACCAAGGGCATGGTTTGGTAAGATTGCAGAATTTTTGGGCCAAAATGGGTACCAACTTACTTCTGCAGATGCTGGTCTATTTGTGAAAAATATTGGTGAAAAAGTAGAATTCATACTTGTGTATGTAGATGATTTAATAATTTCAGGAGATGTTGAAGATGAAGTGGAATTATTAAAGTCAAACTTGTGTATCAGATTCAAAATGAAAGACTTGGGAAGACTTCAACACTTTCTTGGCCTTGAATTAAGGTACAGTGAAGACTCATTGGTGCTGCACCAAACCAAGTATACTATTGATTTGTTACACAAGTTTGAGATGGAAAATTGCAAACCTGCATCAGCTCCCATGGAAAGATGTACCAAGTTGCGAGCTACTGAAGGCAGAAAACTTGATGATCCAACGCAATATAGGAAGATGGCTGGTAGTATGATTTATCTAACTATAACCAGGCCTGATATTGCATTTGTAGTCGGAGTTCTTAGCCGGTTTATGCAAGATCCAAGGAAGCCTCACCTAATTGCTATGAAAGGAGCTTTAAAGTATTTGAAGGCTACTGTTGGTAGAGGGATTCAATTTAGCAGAGAGGCTGACCCTAAGTTATCAGGGTATTGTGATGCTGATTATGGTGGTGACTTAGATGGAAGAAAGTCCACAACCGGGTATGTTTTTCTGTTTGGGTCAAGTTCAATTTCTTGGTGTAGCAAACTTCAACCAACGGTCTCTTTGTCAACGACTGAAGCGGAGTATCGGGCAGCAGCCATGGCTGCCCAAGAGTGTGTGGCTGGTTGAACTTTTGAAGAACTTGAATCAGAAAGTGGATTACCCAGTTCGTTTGCTCTGTGATAATATTTCTGCTATTAAGCTAGCTAGAAATCCGGTGTTTCATGCAAGAACGAAACACATTGAGATTCATTACCATTTCATTAGAGAAAAGGTTTTGAAGGATGAAATTAATCTGGAAGTTGTTGCATCTGAAGAACAGGTGGCTGATGCTTTGACTAAAGCTTTAGCTGGTCCAAAATTGTTGCAGCACAGTACGAGCATGGGAATGGTGAATTATGAGATTGAGAGGGGATGTTGAAATGCAATCTCAATATTCACGTGCAGCTCTTGTGGAAGACTTTATGTTTAGTTAATTACTATTATGTCCTTTATGGTTTATGTTATTTGTAATCCAGTAGTGGAAGTAGTCTTTCCTTTTATTTAGGATCAAGTAGCTTAATTTATGCAGTAGTTGTTTAGTGGTATTTACACGTTGTTTGCTTATGGTTCTTTATGTAAGTTGTCTTCCATTAATGAAAGTTTGAGTTCGTGAAATTACCAGCACAAAGTTTCTGTGTATTTTTGATTCCAATACTTTTCAATTGTTGCTTCATGTATCTACCCCATGATGGAAATAAACTCAGTTGGGTTGTATCGTGAAGAGAGGGTGGTCCTCAAGCTCGGATTCATTTTCACCCCATTGCCATTATGGTTTCTCGTGCATGTAAATCAAATTGAAACTTTAGTGTGATAATACCTTTTGAATCAACTTAAACCTTTGTTATCTTGGGTCCTACGTAAAACGGAAGCTAAGTAAAGAATTAGACACGTCCTTTAATATAAGCATTTGATGTGTCCTAACCTGATGGGTTGAAGTGAAAATGAGCTTGCTAACCTTTGGTTGAGCCTAGGTATCAAATATCAACCCAATATGAGTATCTTGTCAAACCTCTCTAGGTGTATATGACGTAGTACTATACGTGGCATACAGATCGCCACCGTTCAAAAAAAAAAAAAACGCAGTACTATGTTACACTTGACTAATTCAATATGCCATCTTTAAGTCAGAATCTTTTTTTCCAAATATGTAATGACTATGCCCAATTTATGCACGATTTATGAATCCTTGTATCACATTGAACCTAAACTTAATATTTTAAATGTCAGGTGATATCTTAGTCGTGTTGAATAATATCTGGTTTAACTATATTTTCTTGTGTCTACCAGTATTGTAAAAATCGGTCTAGGTGTTCGTAGGTCGCTTGGATTTTGGCTAATTGACAAATTAATTGACCGGGCAAAAAACCGGGCCTATACGTAGTTAATCATGCCTTGTGTCTGCCTTGTTCTTATACATTTTTAAGGTTATTGTGATTTAAGGTAATATTTCAAGCAATAACTATAATGTCTTGTGGAAAAATCATATGATACTCTATAGATATATCGACATGATTCTCTTGATTACAATTGAGAGATTAAATATATAGACATTAGATCCATTAGAAGGCTCTCCTCGTCTTGGTGGGGGATTCATAAGTATAAAGGCATGTTTAAGTGACTCATTCTCTATGTTATATTAGATTCATCTAGTCCATTGCCTTTGATGCAACCTTAGTCGTGCTAAATGATACTTGGTCTTTTTGTTAAAAATATTAAATAATAATGAAATTTTTGAAAAACTAAGAAAAACATGTAAATATGTTTGTGGGTTATAGATATATTAATGATAAAAATCTAAGTGAAGCTTGTAAATTTTGTAATGACTGAGAATGTGTGAACAAAAAGTGAAATTACATAAACACTAATTCATTTTCTCATATATTTAGTTTCACATATGAATATATGATCCATAATATTTTTATATAGTAAAAAGTTATGATTCACCTTTTATACTTGATTTGCATCATAACTTTTTAAAAAACACACAAGCATATAAATATTAAAAAAAACAAATATATAATATTCGGTTAGGTTCGGTTAAAGTCTGTTAATGACTTGCCTTAACCATAACCATAACCGAATGGTTCGGTTCATGGTTTCGCTTAACTAAAACCATCGGTTAAGTTGGTTTCAGTTAAAATCGGTTATGGTTCGGGGCAGTTATCGTTTTTTTCGGTTATGGTTATATTATGTTCACCCCTAATGTCCATTAACAAGAATATTCATTGCTTAGTTACTAATCAGTTAATGACAATTATGTTAGGTATACGAAGAGTTTTTTAATATTTTACTCAACACAACTTCGAGCATCGATATGTCATTCATTTTAGCTCCGTTTTGGATCCGATTTGTTCATTGTGATCCTCTTATGTTATAAAACAAGAATGTAATCTACAATAATCGTATTCGTAACATATACGAATAATTATTATGGTCCAAAATAAATAATAAAACATATTTATTATTTAATAAATTCCAACACAAAGGTCTCTTGGATCATGCAATACTAGTATGTCGTGAGTTTGTCTCTTCCATTAGGATCATTGTACTTGGGTGAACTCATCGACAATGCTCTTTGTTATTTGTATAGGATAGCTTTTTATTAGAAAGCTTAGTGTGACAAATAAAAAGAGTTCATTCCTATAATGTGAGAATGCAAGGACAATAAGGCTTAGGGAAATGGCTCTTTCTCAGCTGGTTTTAAGATATATGAGATGCAATCCATAAAAAGAGGCTCTTTCTTATCTAGTAGGAAGACATAATATATAATCAACCATGTGCATGAAATGGAGTTATGTATTGATATTAACTAGGATTTAGGACCCGCACGCTTCAGCGGGTCTGACATACAGAATAGATATATAACAAACATTACCCAGTATATTCCCACTTTTCAGTAGGGCCGAGAGAAACGATAGATACAAACCTTATCTCTATCCCAATAAAGAGGCTGCTCCAATAGAGTCCCCAAGCTCAAAGTTATCGTTTGAAGTTGATCACCCCAATGATTTTAACGTTATTTTCACAAAATAATTGAAATAACGTTAAAATTAGTACATTTTTACTTTTGCCTCTTAAGGGCCCACACATATATACATTATATACGTGCACCACAAATGAGACGTTTATACTGAATAGATATATCTCAATATAAATCTACACAATCCAAAAAATCAGAAAATGACACAAAATTAAGGTTGTCACGATTTTCAAGTTTGTGTCGAGTTAGATCCAAAAAGAATTCACAAACACGATCTATTTAGCACCACTAACCTGAATGTGTTCGCTTCTATGCTGACATCTTATTTAATTTAACATATATTTACAACGTATGATTATTAAAAAAAAATTGTTAAACGAACAGTATATGTGTCAAATGATTGGTACTTGTTCTATGCATGGTTCATGTGTCTACCTTATAAATTTTAGTTTGTAAAAATTATTGTTATTAATTTTAAAAATCATAATTATCTTATAATTATTATTCAATAAATATAAATTTTTTTAACGTTTTTCTTCAAAATTTTTAAACATTCTTGTAAATTTTGAATCAAATATTTTATAAATCATCATTTCAAAATATTAAAAGAATGTAATTAATCTAGTTGGAAAATAATGATTCATATAAAACGTATAAACGTATATAAATTGTTTTATAGCATTTTAAATACTTAATTACATTATATTTTATTTAATAAAACGTATTTATAAATTATTATATTAAAATTCTTATTTGATAACAAATATAGATCATAGATGTATAGTAGTTTTTCTAAAATCATTTTAAATAATCATTCAAATACTTAAATATATTTTATTTACTATACTTGTGAACTATTATTCCTAAATACTAATTGTTTAATGTTATAAACTATAGTTTGAACAATGTTATCAAGGGCCTATTAAACAAATATTAATCATTGTATCATCTATTTCATATCATATCATATCGTTCTAAGAAAAACATGTGACATTGTGGAATCCAATTCATATTCATACAAACATAGAGTGATTCTAATTCATTGATTTGTACAAACTTATCAAAAGAGTTCTTGAATCAATTAAACGAACAAGTGGGTTCACTTACTCCCTGTTTTACTTTTCTATCTTTTAGGGATATTACACATGTTTGTATTCAATCATATTCAAATTTTAGAAATTGTTCAAATATGATGCAAGTTTTAGATCTAGTTAGTCTTTGTATTAATTATTATGTGTGTTTCACGTACTGATTATTTGTTGCTGCTAGTCAATCAAACATTAATACTTAGTAATCTAAGGTTGGTTAGATAGCACCTTCGCATTGCCTTTTGCTATTGTGTTATAAAGGTAAAAAGCACATTTAACAAACATGTTGAAATACAAGTGTTAGTTCGTTGTATATATATACTTGAATTACCATTTTGTATGGATACTTGTGTGGAAACGTTTGAGATATTTGTTCGTTCATATCAATTCGTTATTATGCATGCCTTTGATACATACTAGTTAGATTATTGTTTGCATCCTTTTATACATAACCATATCACATGTATGTGACGTTCACCAACTATGCAAATAATTGATCAAATATATTATTTTATGTGTGTAACATGTTAAAGACATGGATGGAGATCCTATAGGAATTTTGAGACTTAGTTAAACAACAAGTAATGTTTATGTATTTCAATTATGATGTAATGTTGATTGTTTGATTATTGTATTTGAATGGAATTATGTTTTGTATTTAAATGAAATGTTAATTATTGAAACTTACACATTACACCATAAGCTTTTAAGAAATTACAAATCACACCTCAATGTATTCCGCTATAGGTTGGGGTGTGACATTCCCTATGATCAACCGAGTTTTACGTTGAGAACTTGTTATATGTGGAGGTTTACCTACCACCATCATCAAGCCCTTGTCAAATGCAACTATAGTTGGCCTTGAGTAGCCTGTTTTCCGATAGTTCCCATAATGTACGAGTATATTTTTTGGTTTATTCATGCGTCCATGAGTAAACATGCACACATAAGCGTGATTTTGACAATTGGTTAGAACAGGCATGGTTGGAAAAGCTGCTAGACGCTGCCTGGTCGGTCGACTGAGGAGTTGCAAGTATTCGGATATGATAAATTATATAAAAATAATTTTTAAAGAATTATATATATATATATATATCAAATATCATATGTTTACAAGTATATATAACAGATAAAATGAATATCAGTATAAATGAAATATATATAGGGAAATCAAACAATAATTGATGAAAAACTGGGGGAATCAGTAAAAAAACAGCAAAAAACCTGACATGGCTAAGTTGGCCGAATTGGTCCGAGTTGGCCCGAGTTTGACCGATTCGGTCCGAGTTGGAACGATTTTTTTGGCCGAGTTGGTCCAAGTAAATCCGAGTTGGTCCGAGTTTGACTGATTCCGAGTTGATCTGGCCGAGTTGAAGAAAATCAGTTCGGCCGATGGCCGAGTACTGAGTACTCGCTAAGTACTCGACCGCCAATGTCGAGTTTTACAACACTGAAAACATGCAGTCAATTATGGAGATGTGCAATGACTGGGTCTGATGTCGACGGAGCTCAGCTAATAAACTAACTAAAAACCGACTCTAAAACTAGACAAAAAGTAATAAATCTAGACTCTCTAAAACCTAAGCTACCGACAGGCAAGTGTACCTATCGTATGTAGCAAGACCAAAGTAAGTCCGGATATCGAACCCACAGACTTCTACAGACTGTACTAACTAGACTCTAGGAATTATCTATACATGATTTGGACTTAAATAAAATAATATTAAGAAAGGGGGTTTTCTAACAAAACTAAGAATAACTTAAATAAACTAAAACAGACGAGCAAACAGAGACTAAACCAGAGAAGAAAAGAAACACTACCTAGGCTTGAATCATATATATGCTTGACAAGGTTCTCTCGGGATGGAACTAATGTGATACCGGGATCTTATAGTACTAAACTCAAAGGAAACCTAGAGCACCCTCAACCCTTCTCAAGGATCGTCAACTAAGGATCCTAAAAGCTGTTAAACCACCGGTTAAATGGATTCCCTTCACAGGTCATCCAACTATTTATGAAATATCCACTAGATTATCTACCTCACAGTATAATAATCTCAAAACACCTAAGAAATAACTGTAAAACACTCTACCTCACGGCGCGAAAGTCACAGTTCACTCAAATGTTAGGAATAACTTGGGCTTTCCTATTGGATTCAATAAACAAGGTTTGATAGAAAAATTAGATTGATCTTCTCACGAAGTCTCTAACCTAGCAATCTAAAAACCAAGACTTATCGACAACTTCTCACCTCACGGCTATTAAAGTTGGTTGCACATCTTAATCGTCTAAATCATAATAGAACACTCCTATGAATCACTCGGCCAAAGCAACTCATCCACTAATCAAAAACACACAGTAATTGATTCTAGCATGCACCTATTATGTGACAGACAATCACCAAGATACATGAGGAACATAATATCAATCATTCAACAACCAAAGACATACATACACATCCAATATTCCAAACCAAATCTTTAAATCATAAATTCATCACATCAAAATGTTCCAATCCCAAGATAAACCAAAATCAATCATGTACAATCATCTAACCTAGATAGTTCTAAATGTTTAGCCAAGAAACATTGTCAAAATAAGAATCATAACAGGTTTACACAGCTTGAAACACATAGTAATCAGGAATGAAATAAAGAATGAGAAAACCGAATGATTAACACCCGAAAACACAATCCCGGGGCTTCAATACTTCGATCTCTCGCTTCAAGAGCCTCCCAATCGCCTCTGTCGTCTCTAGCCTCGTCCTCAATCGTCTGGTCTCCAATGTAACCCTAAAAATCCCGTCTCCGGCCGTTTTAATGAAAAGAAATCGTTTTCTGAAATTTTCCTCGCGTCGCGTACCGCGACGGTCACACAGAAACCCCTCGCGCTACGCGATGGTACCCACTACCCGACAAAATAGTCGGGTCAAACCCGCAATCATTAAAAAGGGTAAAACAGACTTTTCCACCTGTCGCGCTACGCGACAGGGTTTCTTGAGGACGTCGCGATACGCGACAGTGTATTTTTCCAGCTTTTGACTTCTTTTATCTTCGGGTTTGTTCTTTTCCAACCGGGAGCTCGTTTTCTTGATCTTTTCCACCAAATACACATGTTTGTTACCTGCAAGAATAAAATTATAGAATTGTGAAGAACCAGCTTGAATCGACTCTAAAATCTAATAAACTGTACAGAAACGAAATAAAAACAAATAGAAAAACAGATGTGTTTTACAACACATCAGGGTCATTGAAAGTTCGTCAATGGGTATAACTTCTTATTTCTTTTATAAAAGATTAAATGTCATTTTAGTCTTTGTGGTTCCAATAGTTTGAATTTTGCCATTTTGGTGACTATGGTTTCATTTTATTGCCATTTTGGTGACTATGGCTTCATTTTATTGTCATTTTGGTCATTATGATTTCCATTTTAATGTTATTTTAGTCCAATTAAAATTAAAATTTTGGACTAAAATAGCAAAAGTTACCAAACCACAGGGATGAAAATGGCAATAAAATGAAACCATAATGACTAAAATTGCAAAATTTAAGCTATTAGACTAAAATGACAAAAGTTGTCGAACCATAACTACTAAAATGACATTTTCCTCTTTATAAAAATATGGTCTTGTTATAATATAACTAAGATTAGCTCACATTAACAATCTTTAGAGAAGATTAGAAGAGGAAGATAGAAGAGATTTTAGAGAGAAGAAGAGAGAATTGTATAACACTTGAGATTGTATACAAGAGGTGCATTTTCTTCTTCACATTGAAGTGGTATTTATACTACAAAAAAGTTGCCTTTTGGGAGACAAAAAAACAAGAACATTTAATGCTTAGTCTAAAAATATGTCCATATAAATTTGGAGTGTTGGAAAAGATTTCATTCAATATCTTTCAATTATATATATAAAATATATAACACTCCCCCTTGGATGAAACCTTTTCAAACTTGGAGTTTTATTTTAAACTACTGCCTCAGTAAAAACCTTGCTAAAGAAAACCCAGTGGGAAAAAACTTTAGCTAAGGAAAAAAGAGTGCAGTATATAACTTCCCCTCAAATTATCATCTGATGTTAACTATATCGTTTGTACATGTTGAATTCTGATATCATGTACGTGTTTCCTGAAAATGGCTGTAGGTAGTGTTTTTGTGAAAAGGTCTGCTGAATTGTTGCTAGACGAAACACATCTCATTTCAACTTGATTGTCTTTTATAAGATCTTGAGTGTATGAAAAGAATCTTGGTGGTATATGTTTTGTTCTATCACTTTTGATATACCCTTCTTTCATCTGCGAGATACAAGCTGCATTGTCTTCATAAATTGTTGTTGGACTTATATCTTCATTTAACCCGCATGAAGTCAATATAAAATTAGTCATAGACCTTAACCATACACACTCTCTAGAGGCTTCATGTAGTGCAATAACTTCAGCATGATTTGATGATGTTGCAACAAGTTTTTGCTTTTGAGAACGCCATGAAATTGCAGTTCCTCCGTTCAAGAAAACATATCCAGTTTGAGATCTTGCTTTATGAGGATCAGATAAATAACTTGCATCTGCATAACCAACCAATTCTTCTTTTGAATCGTTGGGATAAAATAAACCTAAATCAATAGTTCCTCGAAGGTATCGAAAAATATGTTTAATTCCATTCCAATGCTTTTTTGTAGGTGCTGAACTAAATCTTGCTAGTAAGTTAACTGCAAAAGAAATATCTGGTCTTGTACAGTTAGTAAGATACATGAGAGCACCAATTGCACTAAGGTATGGTACCTCCGAACCGAGAACTTCTTCACCATCTTCGCATGGACGAAATGGATCATTGTCAACATTGAGTGATCTAACTACCATTGGGGTGCTTAAAGAATATGCATTTTCCATATTGAAACGCTTTAAGAGCCTTTCTGTATAATTTGATTGATGCACAAGTATTCCGTTAGGCATATGCTCAATCTGTAAACCAAGACAATACTTGGTTTTTCCAAGATCTTTCATTTCAAATTCATTCTTTAAAAGAGTAATTACTTCATGAATTTTTTTATGCGTCCCAATTATATTTAGATCATCAACATACACACAGCTATGACCACAAATCCTGATGCTGTCTTTTTAATAAAGACACATGGACAAATAAGATTATTTGTATAACCTTTACTCTTCAAATAATCACTCAAACGATTGTACCACATCCTTCCCGATTGTTTCAATCCATACAGAGATCTTTGTAATTTGATTGAACACATTTCTTTAGGTTTTGAACCTAATGCTTCAGGGATTTTAAATCCTTCGAGAATTTTCATATAGATGTCATTATCAAGTGATCCATACAAGTAAGCTGTCACCACATCCATAAGACGCATTTCTAAATTTTTGGATACTGCTAAGCTGATTAAATATCTAAAAGTGATTGCATCCATAACAAGAGAATATGTTTCATCATAATCAATCCCTGGTCTTTAAGAAAAACCTTGAGCCACAAGTCTGGCTTTATATCTTATAACTTCATTTTTCTCATTTCGTTTCCGCACAAAAATCCACTTGCAACCAACAGGTTTTACAGTCTTTGGTGTAATAACAATTGGACCAAAAACTTTTCGTTTGTTAAGTGAATCTAATTCAGCTTGCATAGCATCTTTCCATTTGTTCCAGTCATCTCGATTTTGGCAATCGTTGACTGATTTTGGTTCAGGAGCATCATCTCCATTTATAATATCACTTGCCACAGAATATGAAAATATCTCATCAATATTTTCCATTTCATATTGGTTCCATAATGTGTTTGTGTGACCATAGTTAATTGACATCTCTCTGTTAATATCATTCATTTCTTCATCGGGAAATGTTTTGATATTTTGAATTTCATCAGAATCCTTATGGTCATTTTCTTTTTCAGATCCTTTTCTTTTTCGAGGATTTTTATCCTTTGATCCGATTGGTCGGCCACGTTTCAAACGTATTTGAGATTCGTGAGTTGGATTTTTATCTAATTGCTTACTTTGAATCTCAACCCGAGTTGGAGCATTTTCTGCTGGTATATGAGATTTTGTTACTCTTTTTGTATCAGTAAATGCATCTGGCAATTGATTTGCTATATCTTGCATATGAATTATCTTTTGAACTTCTGTCTCACATTGTTTTGTTTTTGGATCAAGATATAACAATGAAGGTTCACACCATGAGACATTCTTTTCCTTTATGTTCTTTTCTCCCTCTAACGATGGAAAATTTGTCTCATCAAAGTGACAATCAGCAAAACGTGCCGAAAATACATCACCTGTTAGGGGTTCAAGATATCTTATGATGGATGTTGTTTCGTATCCAACATATATTCCCAATCTTCTTTGAGGACCCATTTTTGTGCGTTGTGGTGGTGCAATAGGGACATACACCGCACATCCAAATATTCTGAGGTGGGAAATGTTAGGCTCTTGGCCAGAAGCAAGTTGTATAGGAGAATATTTGTGATTTGCGCTAGGTCTCATACGGATTAATGATCCAGCATGTAAAATTGCATGACCCCAAATTGACACAGGAAGTTTCGTTTTCATTATTAACGGTCTTGCAATTAATTGTAGTCGTTTTATCAATGATTCAGCTAAACCATTTTGTGTATGTACATGAGCAACCGGGTGTTCAACAGCAATTCCAATTGACATGCAATAATAATTAAAAGCAAGCGATGTGAATTCACCCGCATTATCAAGCCTCACCCTTTTAATGGTATAATCCGGAAAATGTGCTCGTAATTTTATAATTTGAGTAAGAAATTTTGCAAATGCCACGTTACAAGTCGATAATAAAGAAACATGAGACCATCTGCTAGATGCGTCTATTAAGACCATGAAGTATCTAAATGGTCCACATGGTGGATGAATTGGTCCACATATATCACCTTAAATTCTTTCAAGAAATAGAGGAGATTCATGCTCAATCTTTAATGGTGAAGGCCTTGTAATAAGTTTTCCAAGAGAGCATGATACACATAATGGTATTTTATCTATTTGGGGTAACTTTTGATCTCTCAATGGATGTCCATGTGTATTTTCGATTATTCTTTTCATCATTGTGGATCCTGGATGACCTAGTCTGTCATGCCATAAGTTAAATGCAACAGGATCACAACATTTCTCTTTAACTACCATATGTGCTTGAGGCACGTTTATTTGTGTATAATGCAAACCAGAATTAAGCATTGGCAATTTTTCCAGTATGACATTTTTTCTCATGATATGTAAATATTTTTCATTGTCAATAGCAGTTGATTGAGTGTCGTACCCATTTTGATATATGTTCTTGAAACTCAACAAGTTTCTTGTTGATTTTGGGGAATACATGTGACAATTGCATACGAGAATTACGTCATCAATGACGTGGACACATTTGATCGTTCTAGAAATCCACTTTGTTTTAATACTTGTAATTGATACAGAATGATAGTAGGTGAGAAATGATGAACGTGGGCGAAAACTGTGCTCAAAACGGAGTCCTGGATAGCCCGGAATCGAAAAATGAAGAAAAATTACAAAGTGTTGGTCGACTGGACCCATCGCGGTACGCGATGGAGGGATTGAGAATCCTCCACGGTACGCGATGGTTGCAAAATATCTGAAATTCCCGAAAAACTTCGCGGTACGCGAAGCCCCTTTTGGCTTTTGGTCGCGGTACGCGACGAATGTGGCGGTGGAGAAATCTGATCTACTTCATCAGATTTCATGCAGACTTAAAATTTTCTTTTATTTCGAACGCAGACGCTCAAAAACCACACCAGACGAATATTTCACCATCTAAATCCCAATTTGAGGCTATCAAACTTCACGGATCGCACCAGGGATCATCTTAGCAAGTTCTGATCGTTGTTTTGAAGTCAGAAATCCGTCTGATTAGGTAATGATCCGTTTAAACCTTCTAGTTTGATTTTGATTGATTAGATCTTGATTTTGAACGTAATGACATAGTTAGGATTGTTGATTATTGCCTAGATGATGGCTAGGATTGATTATAAACAAAGAACACGAAGTTTTAACGGTTAAATCCTTGTTTTGATCCGTTGTAATGCCCGGTTTGCATGAAACTATACCCATGATTATAATGGTTTAATCCATTTGATTATAACAATGTAGGTGATTAGTTGGGTTAATCCTTGAAATGCAAGGTTAAATCCAAGTGTTTCAAACTAATCATAATCATTAACATACTCATTGGAACGATTATCTGATGTTAATGATAACAGTCAGATTAGTATGTTAAACTTGGTTATTACACCTATTGTGATGCTACATTGTGATATTTCATGATAATTGGGTAATCAATAACAAGGATTGATCATTCCTAAGCCATTAAATTGTCTATAAACTGTTATAGTATCATAATCAACAACATTAACTATTTGGTTAATCTGGGATTATTCTGATTAATCAAGAATGTCATCAACCTTGTATTAAGAATCTAATGCAATGTAGGTTCCTACATTATCATACATTGTATGATAGAATACTAAATTAACCAATTAACCATGTAATAATGTTTTGATGACTTACTACACAATGTCTTTGACATTGAATGTTCAGAAAGATCTAATCAGTAAACTAGAACATAAATAACTTATTAAATATAACTAAATGCAGAATCATCTCTGTACTATCAGTTTGGTGATACTCTGCTACACCTATATTATCAGGTGAGTTTCGTACAACCCCTTTTATTTTTAATCTTTTATAAACATCGGGGAAACTCTGTAAACTGTTGTCTGAACATATGATATGCATCAATGATATCTGTGTGATTTAATGTGATTTTGTGGGATTTCATGGGATTTTGCCTGTAGACTGAACTCTATCATGGAACTGAAAGTCCTCATTTCTGAACTGTATCTAGTGAACCCATGTGTGGCCGAACAGAAAACATTGATAGTACTATTGGTTGACACCCCATTCGCTGGGAGGATTGCATCTCCCCTTGTGTGAATGTTTGTTATCTGTTTCCTGAACTTCTTAATGGTATGATAGACATTAAGATAATGAGGCACTAAGATATGTACCGACGGGTAATATCTTGAGACAGACTAGACATCCGAAAGGAACTAGATACGGGTCCCATGGTTATCCAGAACTGAACTTTTGTACCATTTGGTAAAACCAAATTTGCTTTTCTCACTCCTTCTATCAAGTCTGTAGGACCTGATATTGTATTAATGGTTCCCTTTGTTGGTTTCAATACATGAAAATATTTTTTAGATTTCAAAATAGAGTGTGTTGCACCACTATCCGCTATACACATATCTCCATCACTTGTTTGGATGAGTGCTCCGTTGATATTCATTTTACTCTTCAAAATAAAAAAAAAAGAAAATAATAAGATAATACAAAATTTTCATCATATTCATTAAATATTTTACATAAAATTAAAAGTTAATTATACATAACTTAGTACGATTAAAGATAACATACATAATTCTTACACTATTTATTTAGATAAGATATATTCGTTCAAATCTCTAAGTTAGGTAAAAAGTCTAAGTTATTTAGCTCAGCGTTTGCATCATCGAACTTGTCCACATGGTTAACTTCTTTCTCTTTTTCTTTAAGAGATGCTTGATATAGCTTGCATAGATGAGAGGGTGTGCGACAAGCTTTTGACCAATGATTTTTACTTCCACATCTAAAAAATGAGCTGTCGTTATGTTGAGATGTACCAACTTCATTTTGAAACTTGTATTGTTGGTTCTCATTTTGTAGGTTGTGGTAGTTATTAGCCCTTTGGCTACGCCCACGACCACTACCACGACCTCGACCTCGACCGTTATAATTATTGTTCCATTTAAGTGGATGGTTGAAACGGTTTTTATCAAAACGACCATGACCATGCCCACGTCCACGTCCACGTGTATGTTTAAAAGTTTTAGCATCGTTACGACTAATAGCATTAGCTTCTGGTAATGCCATTGATCCCGTGGGACGTGCAAGATGATTTTTCATTAATACTTCATTGTTTTTCTTTGCTACAAGAAGTAGAGAATTTAGATCAGAATATCTTTTGAATCCTTGCACACGTAAATACATTTGCAAGACGGCGTTTGATGCATGAAAAGTGCTAAAAGTTTTTTCTAGCATATCTTCTTCAGTAACATTTTGCCCACAAAACCGAAGTATTGAGCATATTCTGAACAAATCAGATGTGTAATCATTCACCTTTTTAAAATCTTGTAGTCTTAAATTCGTACAACCCCTTTTATTTTTAATGTTTTATAAACATCGGGGTAATTCTGCAAACTGTTTCTGAACATATGATATGCATCACTGATATCTGTGTGATTTCATGGGATTTTGCCGTTAGTATCTTTATCACAGTATCAAAAGTCCTCATTTCTTGAACTGTATCTAGTGAACCCATGTGGGGCCGAACATGAATCATTGATAGTACTATTGACTGACAACCCATTCGCTGGGAGGATTGCATATCCCCTGGTGTGAATGCTTGGTACCTGTTTCCAAAACACTTTCTTAATGTTAGTGATAGACATTAAGATCATGAGGCACTAAGATATTTACCGACGGGTAGTATCTTCATGAACATACAACTGTCCGAAAGGAACTAGATACGGGTCCCATGGTTATCCAGAACTGAACTTTTTGAGAATTTACATTTCATATCATATTGTTTAAATAAACTGTCGAACTCACCAGCTTTGTGCTGACGTTTCAAATCAACATTTTTGCAGGGCAACAGTGACGACACGGTGAGGATGCACATCACACTTTTGTAATTAAGGGATATTAGATTGTGTACTAAACTAAACTGTAATGTTGATGTAATTACGAAACCCTTGTAATATATTTATTTTAAGTGAATCTGTGTGCTGTGATATCGGTTCAAGTAAGTCACACCTCATCTCTGAGACATCACCACTATGCTTCCGCAACCATATCAGAGTATATAGTGACATCATCACAGGTGACGAGAGGTGGGGATGTGACATGGTGGTATCAGAGCCACGGGTTATAGAATTTAGGTTGACTTAGAGACCTAGACTATAACCATAGGTTCGTATAGTGACACAGAGAGCACCGTACATTAATATTGAACAAAACTTGTTTTGAATTAAGCTAGGATAATCAGGTGGTACGGATCTCAGTTATGAGTGGTCAGCATAACTGAAACTCGCAACACGTATGCATTCTAGTTTGATTTAATTCAAGCAGAACATGAATAACTAAAGGAACGAATAGTTGTGTTAGGATAGGAAAACGTCGGATATCATGTGTATGTTGAATGTTATTATTCAATTTTTTTTCGTGGTACTGATTCGAGTATTCTGTTTATACATCGATGGCAGACCAAGGGGAGAGATACATCTATCAGCGGTTTCCTTACGCGATACTAGACGATACGCCGAACTCGAGTTCGGGTTCTGACTCCGATCCGTCGGAGGCATCTGCAGCTGCTTCTCAGGCTGATATACCATTGCCATAGACACCACCAGCACCAGTACCAGCACCTATGCCATCTCCACCGAGAGCCCCAGCGTGAGATGGACTCAGACGGATGCGAGGTCAAGCTCGCAAGACGACAGGTCTTCCTCCTAGACGTCAGATGGCGCCTAGAGATGAGCCCGACACCATACACGAGGTAGGAGAGTCTTCACAGCAGGCGGAGTTTAGGGCGCAGCTTCGCCAGGTGACTCTAGATCTTCAGGGACTCGATTAGAGTTACAGGAGTCTCGTACTACTGTGGAGGACACACGTACTACCGTGTTGGAGATACTCACCTCTCATTTGATGTTAATGGAGCAGGTGAACGCACAGGATGCTGGCACGCAAGCTTGGCAGGCTATGATCGAGGAAAGGATGAGGAGGACAGTGATTCATGTGATGATAGCTGCATTTTGGCAGCAAGTGATGGTGATGAGAGGAGTGGTGATGGGAGCATTCGCAATGATGAGCCTAGAGGCTAGGCTACTATGTGTGGCTATAGTGTTGGTCATTATAGCTATGGTGTTGGATGGTTTATGGTATTTCATGCGGTGAGGGGTGATTGAGGGCTGAGCAGTTGTGATCTTATTATACATATCATGTGACATAGGGTGATCAGTAGTTGTGAGTAATAGGATATTTTGGGTTGTATCAAAACTTTTGTGTATAAAACTATGGTAATGCTAATAAACTGGTTGTGTTGTGTATTTATCTGTGAAATGAGTGATGGGCGTGTTGTGTATGACTTGTGTGTTAATATCAAACTTATATGACCAATTACTAGATAACGAAAAAGAGTTGTGAGAACATTCATGTGTAACAAACATATCAAAGCCCCTTGTGGCATCATATCAAAGTCCCTT
Organism: Mikania micrantha; assembly: GCA_009363875.1. Taxonomy (NCBI): domain Eukaryota; kingdom Viridiplantae; phylum Streptophyta; class Magnoliopsida; order Asterales; family Asteraceae; genus Mikania; species Mikania micrantha. The sequence goes on from CM018687.1 coordinate 7,107,751, forward strand.
GTGGCAACATATCAAAGTCCCTTGTGGCAACATATCAAAGTCCCTTGTGGCATCATATCAAAGCCCTGTGTGGCAACCTTTCAATTGTCTGTGTGACAATGTTTCAATTGTCTGTGAGACAACATTTCAAAGTCCTGTGTGGCAACGTTTCAAGGTCTTGAGTGATCATATATCAAAAACATGGTTAATAACATATCTAAGTCACAAATATTTTAACATGTTTTTGAATTAACAGGACTGAGTATAACTACAAATATCTGTATGATCTATGTGTATCGAGAACATGTTTGGACTAAATTCATGTAGTTATACTGTATTCTTTATAATCACATTTCAATATAAACTTTCAGTGTAACTGAATGTGATTGAATTTATGTGATATAACGGGTTAGATTTTTAATGTTCTTAAACTAATCTGAAATTGTCTGCTTGTTAGCAGAATAATGGCTCCCAAACGAGGTCGACCGGCTAAGAAATCTATCAAGAACATTACTAACCCGGATCCGAATCAAGTTCCACCAGTAGATACTGAATCAAATCCAAATCCACATGTGAATTTGGAAACAAATACTGTTCCACCCGTGAACCGGGGAGTAAACTCTGTTCCACCTGCTGGTGCAGGTGGATCCGAATCAAACGAAGCAATGATAGCACGGATTGTGCGAGAACAGCTATCTGCTTGTGGTGTTTTGATACCACATCAACCTCATATTACTTCGGGTTCTGGTAGGGACCACAATCACGCGGAACGTAATGCTACTGATGGCAACGCGAAAACTCATAGAACCACTGGCACAACTACAACTGCTCCTGATCCACCACGACAGAGATGTACTTATAAGTATTTTGCTTCCTGTAATCCTCCTACTTTCGCTGGTACTGAAGGAGCGGCTGGATTGCTAAGGTGGATCGAGGAAATGGAAACGAAACTTAAAATCAGCCAGTGTTTAGAAGAGCATAAGGTGTCTTATGCTGCCTGTTCTTTTAAAGAATCAGCTTTGACCTGGTGGAATACCCAAGCAAAAACATTGGGCTCAGCTACAATCGACTCAATGGGCTGGAACGAATTTAAAACACTGATTAGATTAGAGTACTGCCCACTCACTGAGATTCAAAAGCTCCAGGAGGAATTCTGGAATCATTCAATGATCGGGGCTGATTGCTTAGCGTACACTCATCGTTTCCATAAACTTACTTGCTTACTTCCCGATATGTTTCCTACAGAGGCAGCATTGATCGAGAAGTACATTAAGGGTTTGATTCCCCAGATTCGGGGAATGGTGACTGCAGCTGAACCCACAACCCTCAAACGTGCAATTCTGTTAACCACTAAGCTTACCGATGAGGCGGTAAGGAGTGGTATGTTGGTAACAAAAACTCAGACAGCCATGGGCCGTAGTGATTTCGGTACATCTAGTGTTTCCAAAGGTACCAAACGAAAGTGGTTTGGCAAAACAAAGGCGAGAGCTCCAGCTGAAATCAACCAGAGCAAGGCAACCGTGAAAAATTTTGGTGCTGTTATTTCTGAGAAGAAAGGTTACACTGGACAGGCACCTAAATGTACTCGGTGTTCATTTCATCATACTGGACCATGTCCTACTTGTGCCAGCTGTAATAGAGTTGGGCACTACACCAAGTATTGCAACTTGCCTGCTCGCCAACCGAATCAAGCACCCCGACAAATCATTCAAACAAATTGGTCATGCTACAAATGTGGGAGTCCTGATCACTTGATCGGAAACTGTCCAAACAATAATAACACTAATCCGGGAAATGAAGCTAGAGGTAGAGCTTTCCAGATTGGTGCGACCGAGGCAAGACATGATGCAAATATTGTCACTGGTACGTTTCTTCTTAATAATCTATATGCATCAGTTTTGTTTGATACAGGAGCAGATAAGAGCTTTATCTCTCCTGAATTTGCATCATTAATTTCATTGCCTACGGTGGACCTAGAAACTCCTTATGTTATTGAACTTGCTAATGGCAAGTTAATCAAAACTAACAGTGTTATTCAAGGATGTTCCTTGAATCTGAATGATCATCTTTTCAATATCAATTTACTTCCTATTGAGCTTGGGAGCTTTGATGTCATTGTCGGTATGGACTGGCTTTCTGATAACTAAGCGGAAGTTGTGTGTCAAAACAAGATGATCCGTATTCCATTACCTAACGGTAATACACTGATAGTTCAAGGAGAACGAGCTGGTAGAAAACTTGGTATTATATCTTGTATGCGAGCTCAGAAATTCTTAAGGAAAGGCTGTTATGCTTTTCTGGCACACGTGACTGAGCACAATTCTTCACCCAAACAAATCACAGACATCCCAGTAGTTAAAGATTTTCCTGAAGTATTTCCTGAGGATATCTCAGGATTATCCCCAGTGAGACAAGTTGAATTTCGAATTGATCTGATTCCTGGTGCAGCCCCTGTAGCTAAAGCTCCTTATCGTTTAGCACCCTCAGAGATGCAAGAACTTTCAGGTCAATTACAAGAACTGTTAGACAAAGGTTTTATCAGACCTAGTTTCTCACCCTGGGGAGCACCAATTCTTTTTGTGAAAAAGAAGGATGGTTCATTCAGGATGTGTATTGACTACCGGGAGCTCAATAAACTAACAATCAAAAACCGTTATCCATTGCCACGTATAGATGATCTGTTCAATCAACTTCAAGGCGCTACTTACTTTTCAAAAATTGATTTAAGATCCGGATATCATCAATTACGAGTGCACGAAAATGATGTTCCTAAAACTGCATTCCGAACTCGATATGGGCATTATGAATTTCTAGTAATGCCGTTTGGGTTAACAAATGCACCTGCAGTTTTCATGGATCTGATGAATCGAGTATGTAGACCTTATCTGGATAAATTTGTGATTGTGTTTATTGATGATATTCTCATTTATTCTCGAAGCCAACAAGAACATGCTCAACACTTGAAATTAATCCTAGAACTTTTGGCACGTGAAAAATTATATGCAAAGTTCTCCAAGTGTGAGTTCTGGTTACGAGAAGTTCAATTTCTTGGTCATGTAGTGAATCAAAACGGTATTCAAGTGGATCCCAGTAAGACTCAAGCGGTGAAACAGTGGGAGACTCCACGAACCCCGACTGAAATACGTCAATTTTTGGGATTGGCAGGTTATTATAGCTGGTTTATCAAGAACTTTTCAAAGATAGCCTTGCCACTGACCACATTGACACAGAAAAATCAACCGTTTATATGGGATTCTCAACAGGAGGAGGCGTTCCAACTGTTGAAACACAAACTCTGTAACGCACCTATCGTGACATTACCGGAAGGTACTGATAATTTCACAGTATATTGTGATGCTTCTCGTCAAGGTCTATGGTGTGTGTTAATGCAAAACGATAAAGTGATTCCCTACGCTTCTCGACAATTGAAGGTACACGAGAAGAACTATACCACTCATGATCTAAAACTTGGTGCAGTGGTGTTTGCACTCAAGATCTGGAGACATTATCTATACGGAAACAAGTGTATGATATACACTGATCACAAAAGTCTCCAACATATTCTAGATCAGAAAATGCTGAATATGCGACAAAGGCGTTGGGTTGAACTGTTGTACGATTACGACTGTGAGATTCGTTATCACCCAGGCAAAGCACACGTCGTAGCTGATGCTTTAAGTCGCAAGGAACGAGTCAAGCCTTTACGTGTGAAAGCGTTAGGTATGACTATTCAAACCAGTCTGATTCCTCAGATCAAAGAAGCTCAGCAACAAGCTTTACAAGCAACAAACTATTCTGCTGAGGGACTGAGAGGATTAGACAAGAAACTCGATACCAAAAATGATGGACTGTTATATTTCAAAAACCGAATGTGGATTCCTTTCTTCGGTAACTCTAGAACAATTATCTTGGATGAGGCGCACAAATCCAGGTATTCTATTCATCCAGGTGCTGATAAAATGTATAAAGATCTTAAAGACTTTTACTGGTGGCCTGGGATGAAGAAACAAATAGCTGAATACGTGGATCGATGCTTAACATGTCTCAAAGTTAAGGCTGAACATCAACGACCTTCTGGGTTATTACAACAACCTGAGATTCCTATGTGGAAATGGGATCAGATCTCTATGGATTTCATCACTAAATTAACCAGAACATCACGTAATCACGACTCTATATGGGTTATCGTTGATCGCCTTACTAAATCTGCGCATTTCTTACCCATCCGAGAGGATTATTTTATGGATCGACTCGCTAAACTCTATGTTAATGAGATTGTGTCTCGACATGGAGTACCGATCTCTATCATTTCTGACAGAGATAGTCGATTTATGTCACGATTTTGGCAAACTCTTCAGAATGCTCTGGGCACGCAAATCAATATGAGCACAGCTTATCATCCACAAACTGACGGGCAGACTGAACGAACAAATCAAACTCTTGAAGACATGCTCAGAAGCTGTGTGATTGATTTTGGAGGTAGCTGGGATATTCATCTTCCACTTGTTGAATTTTCATACAATAACAGCTACCATACCAATATTCAATGCGCTCCATTTGAAGCACTTTATGGACACAAGTGTAGATCGCCTATCTGTTGGTCAGAGGTCGGTGAAAGTCAAATCATAGGCCCATAATTTATTCAGGAAACAACTGATAAGATCGCACTCATACAGGAACGAATTAAAGCTGCTCGCGATCGTCAAAAGAGTTATGCTGATAATCGTCGTAGACCGTTAGAATTCCAAGTAGGTGATCGGGTTATGTTGAAAGTATCACCTTGGAAAGGCATTTTCAGATTCGGAAAGAGAGGTAAACTTTCACCAAGATTTGTAGGGCCATTCAAAATTCTTGAACGAATTGGATGAGTAGCCTACAGACTTGAATTACCTCCTGAACTTAGTAACATTCACGATGTTTTTCATATATCCAATCTGAAGAAGTGCCTCACTGATGAATCATTGATCGTACCTCTAGAAGAGATTCATATTGATGAAAAACTTCAGTTCAGTGAAGAACCAGTAGAGGTAATGGATCGAGAAATGAAAGTATTAAAACGTAGTCGCATACCAATCGTTAAAGTGCGATGGAACTCGCAACGTGGACCCGAATATACTTGGGAACGTGAAGATCAAATGAAATCAAAGTACCCACATCTATTCTCATAAACGATTGTCGTAATGTAAGTCTTCACTAAATTTCGGGACGAAATTTCTCTAACAGGAGGAGACTGTGACAGTTGCATACGAGAATTTACGTCATCAATGACGTGAGCACATTTGATCGTTCTAGAAATCCACGTTGATTTAACAATCGTAATTATTACATGTTGATAGTAGGTGAGAAATGATGAACGTGGGCGAAAACCGTGCTCAAAACAGAGTCCTGGATTGCCCGAAATCGAAAAACGAATAAAAATTTCTAAGTATTGGTCGAATGGACTCGTCGCGATACGCGGAGGTGGGCTTGAGAGTCCTACGCGGTACGCGATGCTTGGAAAATATCTAAGATTCTCCCGAAAAGCTTCACGGTACGCGAAGCCCAAATTGGCCTCCCGCCGCGGTACGCGACGGGTGAGGCGGTGGAGAAATCTGATTCTTTTATCAGATTGCATGCAAAAGAAGATTATTCTTCTTCTTCTCGAACTTCTTCGACCACCAGACGAAAAACTCGACCATTTTATCATCTGATCACCAATTTCAAGCCCTCTGAACGCAAGGAACGCACCAGGGATCATCTCTACGATACTGATCATTGTTTTGAAGCCAGATATCCGTCAGATTAGGTAATGATCCGTTTAAACTTTCTGGTTTGATTTTGATTGATTAGATCTTGATTTTGAACGTAATGACATAGTTAGGATTGTTGATTATTGCGTAGATGATGGCTAGGATTGATTATAAACAAAGAACACGAAGTTTTAACGGTTAAATCCTTGTTTTGATCCGTTATAATGCCCGGTTTGCATGAAACCATACCCATGATTATAACGGTTTAATCCATTTGATTATAACAATGTAGGTGATTAGTTGGGTTAATCCTTGAAATGCAAGGTTAAATCCAAGTGTTTCAAACTAATCACAACCATTAACATACTCATTGGAACGATTATCTGATGTTTATGATAACAGTCAGATTAGTATGTTAAACATGGTTATTACACCTATTCTGATGCTACATTGTGATATTTCATGATAATTGGGTAATCAATAACAAGGATTGATCATTCCTAAGCCATTAAATTATCTAGAAACTGTTACGGTATCATAATCAACAACATTAACTATTTGGTTAATCTGGGATTATTCTGATTAATCAAGAATGTCATCAACCTTGTATTAGGAATCTAATGCAATGTAGGTTCCTACATTATCATACATTGTATGATATAATACTAAATTAATCAATTAAATACTTAATATCGGTTTGATGATTTACAAAGCAATGTCTTTGACATTGAACGTTCAGAAAGATCTAATCAGTAAACTAGAATATAAATAACTCATTAAATAAAACTAAATGCAGAATCATCATATTATTACCAGTTTGTGTGATATTCTGCAACCACTGAATCATCAGGTGGGTTTCGTACAACCCCTTTAATTTTTAATGTTTTATAAACATCGGGGTAATTCTGCAAACTGTTTCTGAACATATGATATGCATCACTGATATCTGTGTGATTTCATGGGATTTTGTCGTTAGTATCTTTATCACAGTATCAAAAGTCCTCATTTCTTGAACTGTATCTAGTGAACCCATGTGGGGCCGAACATGAATCATTGATAGTACTATTGACTGACAACCCATTCGCTGGGAGGATTGCATATCCCCTGGTGTGAATGCTTGGTACCTGTTTCCAAAACACTTTCTTAATGTTAGTGATAGACATTAAGATCATGAGGCACTAAGATATTTACCGACGGGTAGTATCTTCATGAACGTACAACTGTCCGAAAGGAACTAGATACGGGTCCCATGGTTATCCAGAACTGAACTTTTTGAGAATTTACATTTCATATCATATTGTTTAAATAAACTGTCGAACTCACCAGCTTTGTGCTGACGTTTCAAATCAACATTTTTTCAGGGCAACAGTGACGATACGGTGAGGATGCACATCACACTTTTGTAATTAAGGGATATTAGATTGTGTACTAAACTAAAATGTAATGTTGATGTAATTACGAAACCCTTGTAATATATTTATTTTAAGTGAATCTGTGTGCTGTGATATCGGTTCAAGTAAGTCACACCTCATCTCTGAGACATCACCACTATGCTTCCGCAACCATATCAGAGTATATAGTGACATCATCACAGGTGACGAGAGGTGGGGATGTGACATTGACCATTCATCTCGAGCAGCTGGAAGTAAAACTGCTTTTTGATGATTAAATCTTTCTTGCAAATCCTTCCATACAGCGGAAGGATCATCATAATTTGAATATTCAAATTGTAACATCGCATCAATGTGTTTGTGAAGAAAAACATTTGTTTTTGCTTTTTCTTGTTCTGAACAATTATTGTTCACATTTATTGTTTCTAAAACACCCATTGATTTATAAAGCGGAAGGATCATCACAATTTGAATATTCAAGTTTTGCAATATTTGACATTTTTGTTTCTTGCTAAACACGAAGAAATCAATTAAAAAGATAAATATTAGAATCCATATATATCAATGAGGACTGCGATACAATATAATGGTAAAGCTACAAAAAGGTACATAACTAGAAAAAAATTAAATTCTTCAGGTGAGAGTTGAGATAGAGGATAAAGAAACAAAATTAGCATTACGGTAACTAATAACAAGAGTGGGTGAATCATCTTCAAAAATTATCTTGAGCAAGCTTTGAGGGAATAAGATAATATGTTTTTATATATTAAAAGAGATTGTTTATTTATAGGAAAAAATTTAACCGTTGATAATGGTTATATAACCCTTTTTGCAACGGCTATATAGTCGTTTTACGAGTATATGATTGTTGTACGTGTATAAAGATTATGAAAAAAAATTAGTAGATTAGAAGTTAAAGAATATGAGAAAAGAAAAAAATTGTTACCAAATATAAGCAAACGTTAGCATATATATAATAAAATGTTAGCACACTAATAAAGGTTAATATCAATGTTAGCATAAAATTGTTAGTATTGTTAACATGAAAATAAATGTTAGTATACATGAATAAATGTTAGTATACATAAATAAATGTTAGCATATAAATGTTAGCATAAGAATAAGATGTTAGTATGCATAAATAAATGTTAGCATATAAATGTTAGCATAAGAATAAGATGTTAGTATGCATAAATAAATGTTAGTAACATTAGTAAAAGTTAGTTGACATAAAAATAAAAAGTTAGATACATAAATAAAAGTTAGATTGTTAGTAGTCCCATGATTATCAAATGTCCATAATAGTAAGTCTTGGATAATTATTTTGTTCATTATGGTAATTAACTTCTTAGAGTTTTATATAAGTTGTTATTAATAAAATGTTTACCTTTGATGGATGGCTTGTGCTTTTAATGATCTTCTTAATTATGATATAAGAACTCTTCGTGCTGATAACGTGTTATAATATAACTAAGATTAGCTCACATTAACAATCTTTAGAGAAGATTAGAAGAGAAAGATAGAAGAGATTTTAGAGAGAAGAAGAGAGAATTGTATAACACTTGAGATTGTATACAAGAGGTGCATTTTCTTCTTCACATTGAAGTGGTATTTATACTACAAAAAAGTTGCCTTTTGGGAGACAAAAAAAACAAGAACATTTAATGTTTAGTCTAAAAATATGTCCATATAAATTTGGAGTGTTGGAAAAGATTTCATCCAATATCTTTCAATTATATATATAAAATATATAACAGGTCTTTCATTTTCCCATTTCTTCAAACACACCTTTCTTCTTTCTTTTGCACAATTTTCCTTCAGACACATATTAGTTCCTCCTCCTTTTTCATCTTACTTTATGGCCTGTCAATTCGATATGAGACGTCACATATCATAGGTGAATGAAACTGACTTTCATGATTTCTTTCACTATATCATATTGGTCATGAGTTTTCTCTAATTTTTTTTATCAGCTAATCAACTGCCGGATACTCCGTACGCGGTCCCCAATGGCTAAAGGATGTCCGAGCTGGCTACTAGTCCAGACGGAGGGATCTCCTAGCCACCAGCTGTCACCAATTCCTGGGGAAAACCAGACTCAAACACCCGCCCAAAGGCACGTCGGTAAAAGGCCGGTAAAACCGAGTGGGATCATGGATCGAACCCAAGACATGGATCTCCTATCACTTCCTCCATACCTCCATAACATATTGAATTATAACATATTAGATTACCAAAACCTAATCATAACATCTTATCCAAACCAGATTACCCCTATGTCGGTATTATGTATTAATGTTTTGGAGTATTACAAAGTAAGCCTCTACCAACTAGCCTCTTTTAGGGTTAGTAAGATCACCCATTTTGAGATGGCGTGTAAGTCTGTGGGAACTAGGGATGTAAACGAATCAAGTTAACTCGTGAATTACTCGGGATCATATCAATAAAAAGATCAAACGAGTCGAGACTAAGCTTGAGTCTAGAAATATGGATCGTTTAGTTATCAAGCTCGAGTTTCACATATCAAGCTCAAGCCGGCTCGCGAGCCTAAACTACTTTTAATTTATTTAACTTTTATTTATTATAATAAGTGTATATTTATATAATTAATTATGTTTATATATAAAGTTATGATAACTATATTTAAATCATATATTTTATGTTAAATTTGGAGTAAAATAATAAAAATATATTAAATTAGTAATTAAAATAAATAAATTGAATAATTAAAAGATAAACGAGCTGATCCGAGCCGAACTCGAGCCTAAAAATTTTCAAACAAGCCGAGCTCGAACTTTGAGCTCATGCCCTATTTTGTCAAAACGAGCTAACATGAACCCGATTAACATAGAACCCGACCAACCTAAACCTGACTAAGATACAACCTGAACCCTAAATTAGTATTTGGTTCGGTAATCAGGATAAGAAAAAGTTATTCATGTTAATCCGATTTTATCGAATTTACATAAGAAAAGTGTAAATTATACATATGCAATAAACAAAAATTTTTAATTTTCCTCCCATATATATGTATTTGTTATAAACATCATGTTTAGTTTCAATGTTTATATAGTTTAGTTGATACGATTTGATTTTTTTTAGTTTATACGATTGCTGAATATGGTTTGGTTTTGCGCTAATTTTACCAGACAATCTTTTAGTTAATATATGCGTAAACTGCAGGAATTTGAACGAAAGACTATATTAAAAGTGTTTTTATTTAACATTTTGTGAATGTTATTTAATAAATATCATGTTAAGTTATATTATAAAACATGCATTGCAACTTGTTTTTATAAAACCTGAATACCAAACTACCAACTAACACAAAACGAATAAAGCCAAAACCAGATACCTCAAAATCGATTAACCCAAATCTTATTTGGGTCGGTAAACTGGTAGGATTTATATAACAGCAAACCCGAATAACTAGGGTTGTAATCGAGGAGGCCGAGCTTCAGCTCGGCTTTTGGATTTTCGAACTTTTACGAGCCGAACCTTTTTCGAGCGAGTCGCGAGTTTTTGAACAGCGTACCCAAAATAAGATTAAAAATCCCTAATTGACATGCTCACCATGCACGTTAGAAAGAGAGGAGGGCACTAATGTATAGTGTCAATCGGTCTAGTGTCAACCGGTCACGCTTCCCGCCATCAGTCGGTCTGCAACATTCGCCGATCACCGTTATTCGTCGCCGGCACCGGTGGCACCATTGTAGCCTTCCATATTCTGCAGTTTGAAAAGGTAAGATCGTTGCATTTCGTTCTCGTTAATCCTCAATCATTCCAGTTTCTGCTATAATCCACCCCAATTTCACTCAAATCGAATTTCAGGCAAGATGATTGTAGAAGATTTAGGAATCGAAGCTAAGGAGTCTGCAGTTCGCGAGGTTGCGAAGCTCCTGCCGCTTCGTGAGCTTTTGCAATCAATTTCTTCGATCAAATCGGATTACATTGCACGCCAACAGGTGACCTTGAATTCTGTTATGTGTATTTTGTAGGTTTCTAATCTCTTGCTCAAATTGGCACTAGGAATATGATTGTTATTCAGGTTTTATTGACAACGAAGGGAAACAGCTTTCAATTTACCTTTTTCTTCCTTTTTTTCAGGCGACTGATGCACAACTTAGCACCATGGTTGCTGAACAGGTACATACTGTTTTTGAATGAAATGATATGATTTGGATGACATGTTTTCAATGAATTTTAATGAATCATGTTTATGCATTTTGTTTGTAGGTGGAACAGGCACAATCTGGTCTAAAAGCACTTGGTTCATCTGAGAAGGCTGTACGTCATCTCTGTGAGAACTTTGTTAAAATTGAGAGGTACATTTGATGACATATGATGTCTCTTTTGTTCACAAGTGTTTCGATTCAAGAATTTAAAACTAATTATAGTGCTTTACTTATTCAGATTATGTAAAGAATGCCAAACGTTAATTGATAATCATGATCAGATTAAGCTTCTAAGCAATGCACGGAATAACTTAAACACCACAATAAGGGTATGCATCTTAACTGGCCATTCATGGAGTCATTCCTCTCTTCCTTTATCCATTTATTTTTTATTCTTGCAACAATAAAATAAAATTAACCACTGCTAGGATGTAGAGGGGATGATGTCAATTTCTGCAGAAGCTGCTGCTGCACAGGATTCTTTAAATGATGATAAAGAGCTCATTAACACCTATGAGGTTGGGTACAATGCTACATAAAGTATTTAAAATGAATCTTATGCTCCGAACATGATATCTTGACTGTTCTTCTGTTTCTACCATAATTTTCAGAGGTTAACAGCGCTTGATGGAAAGAGGAGGTTTGCATTAGCTACTGCAGGATCTCATAAAGAGGAGGCTGGGAGACTAAGGTGAGGATCAAGTTCACTGATTTAGAAGTTTTTCATTTAGAAAAAATTGCAAACAAAAATAAAATAATAATAATAATAAATAAAAAATTAAGTGAATGTAAATCAACATTAAATAAGTTTATGAGTAACATTTTTACTATGGAAAATATCATAGAGAATATTTTGAAGAAGTAGATCGGATTTGGGAGACATTTGAGCAGACTCTGTGGTCACATATTTCCAACTTCTTTGAACTTGCTAAAGAGAGGTATGCTAGTTTACAGTTGTATCCTTCGACTATGTTATCTATTTTTTATATCTACCATGCTGTCTGGTTTCATAATTCAGAACTAAAAGATTCAAATGCATCTTAGTATGCCATGCTTCTTAATTTGTAACTTTTGGCTTACGAGTGTTATCATGTGTCTTGATTGCAGCCCACAAACACTTGTACGCGCGTTAAAGTATGTTTATCATTCAACACTACTAAATTCTTCTAAAACCTTTTTTCCTGAAACGAAAACAACTATATTTCCTATAACTTGTAGGGTTGTTGAGATGCAAGAAATTCTTGATGAACAAATTGCTGAAGAAGCTGCCGAGGCTGAAGGTGATATTGCAATGGCATCATTAGCAAATCCCCAGAGAGCTGGCAAGTATGTATGATTGTTATGTAACTAAATTTACAAGATATTTAACCTAATTTTTTTTCTTCTTAAATGTTGTTTCATTTGATCCTTAAGTGCAGAATATCTACTACTGCAATTGCATCTTCGAAAAACCTTGCAGTGCAAAAGGCAAAACAGGGAAAAGGCTACAAAGATAAATGTTATGAGCAGATAACAAAAGCTGTGGAAAAAAGATTTAGCCAACTTGTATCAGAGGTACCATTTCAACCTATTTATGAAGTTGTGTATCGCATATTATATTATATAACATGACAATATTCTTGTGACAGCTTGCATTTGAAAACCTTAAAGGAGCAATAGAGGAGGCAAAAAAGGTATGCTTAGTGATTCAATTCTAGAAAAAAATAAGGATAAAAGTTGCTAGCTGAGCATTTAATTGTAAATTACTTTCAGATTGGGGAAGAGTTGGGAGATATGTATGATCACGTGGCTCCTTGCTTTCCTCCAAGGTTTGTTCTTAATTCTTTTTTTTTTTTTGGTTTATGTTATTTGATTTCTGTCTTTTAGTTCATTTTAAAGTTGCACTATGATTCTTTGCCTGACAAATTTTAGCTATTTTCTAATTTGGATTATTGTTCTTGCAGATATGAAATATTCCAGCTCATGGTGAATTTGTACACGGAGAGGTTTATTCAGTGGTTAAGACTGCTGAGTGATCATGCTAATGATATTACAAATATCGAAATATTAAAGGTATTTTACATGTAATTTGTTGTTATCATTTCAATCTTAATACGACTATCAAATAGAGTAAATTGCACCTATGGTCCTATCAATTTTCACTTTTGGTCCTTTCTTTTGAGAATCTATGCATATTGCTCCCAGCTAGTCATACCACATTCTGTCCTTGGGAGTGAACGAACATTTGACTTTGATGTTAAGTTTTTAAAATGACCATTTTACCCCTTTGCTTTAAAAAATAGTTTTTTTTATTTTATTTACGCGAAACCCGTCTTCATCTTTTTTACAATAAGATCATCATCATTTTCACAAGTTGAACCACAAACGATCAATTTGTTTTTGATTATTGATGCTTATAAGTTTATTTATATGTAATCAAATCTACATTTGTAACTCATGAGCAGAATTCTCCAATTAAATAAAAAGAAATTCAGTTCAACTGAAAGCTCACATAGGGTTTCATCACACCTTAGTTGAAGCCATGAGCTATTTCTCTAGCATTATGGTTTCATATGTAAGGTTTTTGCCTTTTTGGTTGTACTCAAATGTCTATTGTCACCTTGTTTCTAATTGGTTCTTAAAACTTTCTATTGGTTGAATTCAAAAGAGTTTTGTTTGGAACTTTCATGTTGAAAACAGTGAAGTTTATCAATCTTGTAAATGGTAATCTACTTGAAAGTGGGTTAATCATCTAAAAATAGGCATCCAACACAGTGCCCTATGATCTTCAACAACTTCGATTTTTTATTCTTCTTAAACACAGCTCCACATCTCACAACCACCAACTTTTCCTATGAATCCATTGGGGCATTTAACTTATTTTTTTGTTTATTAATTTTAAGGGTAAAATGGTAGTTTTACATGAAGTTAACAGATTTTTAATGTTCGTTAGTGAAAAGGACCAAATGCTTGAGCAAACAATTAGAGCAATGTGCATAATCTCTCAAAAGTAAGGACTAAAAGTGAAATTTGACCTTATCATAGGGATCATCCACACAATTTACTCTTTTTATTATACGTAGAGTATATTGCCATGATGTTCCCTGTGGTTGATAGTATTTTACTCTTGGTCTCTAAGTTTCATAAATTACCTATATGGTCCCAAACTTTAAACATTTATAACACATTTAGTCCTTAGATGAGGGTAATTTGGTTAAGCATGTGAGGGTAATTTGGTGACTTAAGAACTGTATGTGTTACAAATATTTAAAGGTTTGGGACTATATGGGTAATTTATGAAACCTAGGGACCAGGAGTGAAATATAAGGTAACAATAAGGATCATCTTGGCAATTTATTTCTATATATTAAAATAAAAGTGATGAAATATTAACTTTAAGTTACTTTCAGTTTTTGCCCCTAACCTTTTTGTTTAAGAGTATTAACTTTTATTTTAGTTACAAAAGTTTGAATAGTAAACTTGGTTTTTTTTTTTTGGTACAATAGTTTGAATATTTTAATAGTAGAATATTAAAACTTTTTATTCATTTCAAGGTTTAAAAGAACGGAAAAGCGCCTCGAGGCGTACGCCTCAAGGCGAAACGAGGCGTAAGTCCAAGGCGGTTGTAGATAAATAAATATTTTTATAATATATATATCAAAAAAAATAGTAAATATTAAACATCACGTAGTAGTTTAATCAGTACATGAACATCACATAGTAGTTTATAGGCCGACATCATAACTCAGAAGCAATCATAAAATAGGCCGACATCTTGCGTATTTGATAGAAGAAGTGAAAAACAAGAACGAAATAGAAGTAATTTAGGTCAGCTTACTTTGGATTATGGAAGAAGATCGATTTCAAAGAAGGCCAGCTTCGAATTGCAGGGATGACTCGAGTGAATGTCGATTGGAGTTTGGAAGTGACGACTGGACGATTTAGGTTAAATGTCGAGTGAACGGTGCAAGTTAATTTTTTTTTTTTTAATTCCAGCGGCCAGCTTAACAGCCCATAAAATTTTTTGGGCCGCCTATCATTAACGTTCACGCCTCAGCCCAAACTGACCGCCTCGGCCCCAAGAGGCGTACGTATCTTCAAAAGCATTGAGGCGCCGCCTCATACACGATTTTTTACCGTTTCGCCTCGACGCGCCGCCTCAGGCCGTTTTTTTAAACAATGATTCATTTTTTGGGTCACAAAAGTTTGAGTAGTTAGCTTTTGTTTTTTTGTATGGTAATAAAAGTTTGAGTATTCTAATTTTGGATGCAAACTTTTGCTTTTTTTTATTTTGGCAAAAAAAGTTTTGAGTACACTCTAATTCTAAACATAAAAAATTCTTACAACTTTTTTTGAATGTTTCAGTTTTAGGTTTTTTATTAATATTGTGATTATCTTTGCATCTTCACTTGTATTCGGGTGTTTTGATCCTCACTTTTACAACAGGGAACACTTTCGGGTTTTGTAATGGAGTGATAATCACTTTTGTGAAGAAGTACGTTTTTATGGCGGAGTACACCTTTAGGTTTTACGACAGAGTAACACACTTTTAAGAATGGAATTCGCTTTAGGGTTTTATGACAGAGGAACGATCATTGAAATGTATTCTTTTATTTGTGTTTTGGTATTCCAGATCTTGTCGTCGTAGATGGCCTTGGTTCGAGGCCGCGTCCATCCAAAAATTTTGTTTTTAGTATTGTTCTAGTTGTTTTGCGTTTTTTTAAGAGTGTAAATGTTGTTATGACTTGGGCTTGAAATCAGGTTTCTTAATGCCTTGGGATTTATTCATAAAATGACTTATTCTTAACTTTTAATGAAATTAGGTAACCGGGTGGGTGGTTGAGTACCAGGAGAACCTGATTGCACTTGGAGTTGATGAGTCATTAGCTCAAGTTTGTTCAGAAAGTGGTGCAATGGATCCCTTAATGGATTCATATGTTGAGAGAATGCAAGCAACAACAAGGGTATATGTATTATTATGTTATCATAAATATTTTTGTTTATGTCATAGTAATGTTATTTTACTGATAAATTTTTTAAATATTTTTGTTTCAACTGCTTTTAGAAATGGTATTTGAATATTCTCGAGGCTGATAAAGTACAACCACCAAAATCAACGGATGAAGGGAAGCTTTATACTCCAGCTGCTGTTGACTTATTTAGAATCCTTGGAGAACAAGTGCAAATTGTTAGAGAAAATAGCACAGACATCATGCTATACAGAATTGCTTTATGCACCTGTCAGGTATATACAAAATCAAAGCAACTTTTTCTGGTAAATATATTGTTGTCCTATTTAACCAAAAAAACAGAAACTAAGTTTTATATGAAATAGTTTTTAGATAAAATTACAGTATAAAGAGATTTGCAATAGAAAAAAATGAAATGAAATAAATTTTGTTGGTGATTTATCCACAAAATTAGCTGAATATTAAAATATTAAAATCCAAATTTTTGTTATTTTTAAGATGGATAAGATATCATATTATAAAATGAATCTGAATGAAACTTGTTTGTTACTTATTTTAGGTAATGATAGATTTCCAAGCTGCTGTAAAAAAGAGACTTGAAGAACCTGCTTCTGAAATTGGCTTAGAACCACTATGTGCCATGGTTTGTAATTTTCTGTATTTATTTATAACTTATTTAATTTGTTTTAACCTGTGATAAATTAAACAGATGTTTAAATGCACTATAATTTTTCACAATGACAGATTAACAATAATTTGCGCTGTTATGATCTTGCTATGGAGCTAGCTTCTAGCACTATTGATGCCCTTACAGAAGATTATGCAGAGCAGGTTATGTTTTACATGAAAAGTCAAAATTATTCTCTTTTCTGGTTACGGTCAAACTTAAAACATTGACTCACGCAACAGGTTGACTTTGAAGACACCTGTAAAGGCTTTTTGGAGGTTGCTAAGGTATATTATTACTATTATATTAGCCATGTGCAGAAATTTTATTTTGTTCTATGTATTTGGGTGGAGGGGCCGCTCTCGGGTAGCCCCTTCTGGTAGTTTTGGATGCATATACTACACCGCCACAAGTCCCTCGGTTCAGGTAATTGGCAAGAAATGTCAGTGTTTTTACCTGGAGAGAGAAGGGAAGGAAATGAGGTGGTTTGGGTAATTTTTGGTTTTGGGTTGCATTCCAAGTGATTTGGGTAGTTTTTGGGTTGCATTTCAAGTAATCAGTGCCCCCACCACCCTTAACCTTTTCTAATTGATTTAGGAAGCTGTAGTTCAAACTGTCAATGTCATATTTGATGATCCAGGAGTGCATGACTTAGTGGTGAAACTCTATCATAAAGGTAAAATTTTCCTTTTTTATCATCACTATCAATTTGTTCTTTCTTCCTTTTCCATTTATTATGGAATTATGGATTTTTATCATGGTAGAATGGAGTGAAGGACAGGTTACTGAATACTTGGTGGAGACATTTGATGACTATTTTACAGATGTGAAGATGTAAGTTTCAAACTTTTAACATTACTAACTTTTTGTTTTTGTAGTTTTTTTTTTATTTTTTTGTAAATTATGTGTATGTAGTTGGGGACAAAAGTTGTCTTTTTTACTCTATTATTAAACTTGATTTAATAACCATCAGGTATATTGAAGAAAGATCATTTAGGCGATTTGTAGAATCTTGCCTGGAACAAACAGTCGTTGTTTATGTTGACCATCTTCTATCTCAGGTTCTAAAAAATGATCTTTATGTTTATTTTCGAAACACACTTATACGGCTACTTTTTTATCGTAGAAAAATTACATCAAAGAGGATACAATTGAACGGATGAGACTTGACGAAGAGGTTATTATGGATTTCTTCAAGGAACACATAGGTGTTAATGTAAGTTGCTTTCCCTAAAACACAACAATCTGAATGGCAGAGGTGGTAAAGTCGACCCATTTACTGTCAGACCTATTCAAGATGGTCAATTTCCAAATAAAACAAGGAGTATAACCAACTGATCTAAATTTTCTGCTTAATTTTTAAATGGATAGACAAACAAACTTACCCAATATATTCCTACTCTTTAGTAGGGTCTCTAGGGGGGAAGGATGGATACAAACTTTATCCCTATCCCAGTTGGGATAGAGAGGATGCTCCAAAGGAGTCCCCGGTTCAAAGTTATCGTTTGAAGTTACTCATGTCAACACTTTTAACGTAATTTTCATAAAATAAGTAAAATAACGTTAAAATTAGTGCAATTTTAAATGAAATGACAATTGCATATTAATAAAAGCAAATATGATCATGGATTCTAAACTGATGCAAACGTGGAATGGAAGCAAAAGTGCAATTAAACTATTCAAAGGTAATGCGTGGAAGTAAACTAAATTAATTGTTCCTCTTGAAATTGGTCTTCAATCCACATATGGCCATATGGGGCAATTACCTGTTTGGGTCGGGTGGGTCTCAAGGCTTCATGGTGAGTTGTATTGTTTGCTTATGAGTGAGATGCTTTTGGTTCACTTTTTCTTTTTTAAAATGTTAAAAGGGTCAAATAAGAAAAACAAGTTATGTGTGAGATGATTTTGGTTCACTTTTTGTTTAAAGTAATTCTACTTGTAATCATAATTAACACTTATTTTATTTATTAGAATTTTAAATAAAGGGCAAAAAAATATTTGCGGGTCTGACTAATTTGGACCCGTTACCAACTTACCGCCCCTTTGTTGCTACTAAATTTGAAACTTATGGTTTCTTACGTGCAGAAAGCTGAAAACAAACTCAGAATACTAATTGATTTAAGAGAGCTTGCATCAGCCGAGAGCCCCGACACTTTCACTCTTGTTTACACAAACATTCTTGAACAGCAACCTGATTGCCCGGTAATTATAGTTTAATTATGCATAATTTGCTCATTTATATGTGGATTTAAGCGGCAGCTAATTGAAGTTATTTTCATGATGATTCTAGCCTGATGTTGTTGAGAAACTTGTTGGACTGCGTGAAGGAATACCGCGTAAAGATGCAAAGGAGGTATGTATATTACTGAATATAAAGGAAAAATGGGTGGATCTCCAGCAATTATATTACAAATAATTATGTGATTCTATGCATTGCTATATTCATTGTCCACGTCAAACCCATATTAAATTTATAAATATTTCAAGGCAAAATAGATAAACTTGTGAATGCATTTTAATAAACAAGGATACATACATGAACATGATTTTATTTTATTATATTTGGTTAAATAAACGATTACGAACATGCTTCTTGCCTGCTTATATATATTCGTGAAAGTTTGGTATATTGTTTATTCATCTATGTTTGTTTATTATATAAATGCGCGCACGAATATGAACACAAACATGACTAGCCCCGTTCATATTTTTTTGGTTCGTTTCCGGCCCCTATTGCAACTGTGTGGCTCTTGACTAATTTA
Source organism: Mikania micrantha (assembly GCA_009363875.1). Taxonomy (NCBI): domain Eukaryota; kingdom Viridiplantae; phylum Streptophyta; class Magnoliopsida; order Asterales; family Asteraceae; genus Mikania; species Mikania micrantha. The sequence continues at coordinate 7,127,403 of CM018687.1, forward strand.
ACAGGAAAAAAAAAAGCTATAAAAATTAAATTATTGATTTTATTAGTAGTAGTATTTTTATTTTTTAAAAATCAAGTTAACAAGTCTTTATTTGTGCATGCATTACTTTAGTTATTATCTTAATTAATTAATTAATAATAATAATAATATTAATATTAATAATTAATGAGTTGTTTTTATTGAAAACGAAAACAGGTTGTGCAAGAATGCAAGGAAATATACGAGAATACTCTCATCGATGGAAAACCCCCAAGAGCAGGCTTTGTCTTCTCCAAATTGAAGTCACTCAACACATCAAAAATCCCTAATATTTTCCGGAAGCGGCATTGATTCGTTTTAATTACTTTATTCTTCCCGAAAATCGGTATGTTTTCGTATTGAATTTTTATAAGTTATAATTTCTGAACGGTATAGATTCTGTGTTAACCAAATTACAGCACCAATAAGTACATATTTTGGATACTCATGAGTTAACTCTTTCTTTGTGATGAAACTTCTTTCTTGAGGAATCTTGTTCAAATTTTGTTAAGTGCCATAATTTTTTGGTCTTCTCTCACAAGATCCCATCAGTGGGTGGGATTTGGTCTCACATGCATTAAAGGCTACTAGTATCGTATACTACTGCACTATATTATACAGTATAAGTAGGTCTGTCCAAAAAGCTCGAAGCTCGGATTCGGCTCGTAGATCGTTCGGAAAAAGCTCGGATAAAGATCGTTTGTAACCGAGCCGAACCGAGCCAACTCGTGTTGTACCCGAGCCGAACCGAGCCAGCTCCTTTTGTACCCGAACCAAGGCTAGCTGGGCCGCTCGGCTCGTAGCTTGCTCGTTGCTAGACTTGTATGCTCGGCTCTGGCTTTGCTTGTACAACATGTTATACTAAAATATAAAATTATAGGGTTACTTTCAATAATAGATATATTTTGGTGTTATTTTGTAATTATATTAAAAAAAATTAAAAGAAAAGAGGACAAAAATACGGAATGGATCTCAGTTCTCACGTGTTCCACTGATCCCTTATTTCTAAATCGTATTCTTAATTCTCAATTCCACATATTCACGTATGTTTGCTTCTAAAACCCTAATTCCCAAATACGTTGGACCACAGTCCTCATGCAAGAAGTCTCTCCCGCGGTCACAACCAAACGACAGTTGGTCTCAACCACACACACTTTGGTCACAGCCACATGACGGTTGGTCTCATATGCAAATTATGCACCATCATACCCGTAAATCATATGCATACTCAAAATTATAGTTATTATTAATATTGACCATGTAGTTTTATATTTTGGTGTATTAGGATGCTGTACAAATGAGCCAAGCCATGATCTGAGCCAACCTTAGCTCGAACTCTTTACAAATGAGCTTTATTTGAGCTGAGCTTCATCCAAGCTTGACGAGCTCTGAGTAAGATCCGAGTTACGAGCTTTTTAGACTTTCCTAATTACACGAGGAATTCTAATTAGCATTTTCAATTTCAAGGACAGTATTTTAATGGAAGTAGAAAATTCGTGAGGTAATATAATGATTGTTACAAACATGGACGAAGTTGGGCCGAGCGGGCCGGGGGGCACCATCCCTCTCTTTTTCCTGTCTGTAATGCTGATTTTGTGACCGAAAGGTTATTATTTTTTAGAGTAAATTACATAAAAGGTCCTTTATCTATATATTAACTTTCAAATTTCATCCTTAATCCTTAATTATTACATCAGACATTCTTTATCTTACTGTTTTATAACATTTAGCCATTTAGGTCCTTTCTCACTAACCAAAGTTAACTTCTTTGTTAATTTTTTTAAAATGACACTTTTGCCCTTATGAATAAAGGATGAAAAATGAAACTATATTTAAAGTTAAAGGGCGTTTTTTGTAATTTTACAAATTTTAAATTCTTGTTATTTTCTTTTTTCCTTTTAGATTTATTCTATTTAATATTCTATTTAATAAATTCTTTAAATTAGTAATTCATTTATTTATTTTATAATTAAAATTTTATTTTATGTTTTTGTTTAGAATTTTATTTGCTTGTTTAGTTTATTTATTATTTTTTTTTCTATTTATCATTACAAATCTCACAAAATAATTTTAATCAACTTATTATAATAATATTTGCTAATGATTTATTATCCATAAGTACTAAAAAATATAAAATTGCTCTCACTCATTTTGGTTGTTAACTAGTTGATTAAAAATTAGGGGTGTTCACGGTCCGGTATTTACATTTTTTAGGTGCAAATAAAACCAAACCCTTAATAACTTTTTTGAATAATTAAAACCAAAATCTTACCGTTCAAAATAAAAACTAAACCAAATCGTTATCAACGATTAGGTTCCAGTTTTGTTTTATGGTTTGGGATTGACCTTTTGAGCCCGCTAAAAATAAAAACATAATCAAACTGTAACAACCGAAAATTTCGGTAACCGTTTATGTCCAAATTTTATATAAACGTTCGTAAAGTAATTATGATCAAAAGGATATAAACGATAAAAATATCTGATAATGTATGGACACGTTATAAAGCCTATTAATAACGTGTAAAAATTTCTGTGACCGTTTGAGTTCGTAATTTTTATGAACAATCTTGAAGTAATTGCGATCAAATTAATATAAGCGGGACCGTTATACGATAAAGTATGAACAAGATATAGGCTCGTGAATATTAAAAATATGTGAGCAAAGTAGAAGGGGGTTTTAAAAATAAAGGACGATAGTTGAGGGGCCAAAGTGTAAAAGTTGAAATTAATTCAATCTTTTATTACTTTGTAAGTCGGCAAATTCGACAAGTATATCAGATTGTTATTCAAGAGCAATTTAAGAAGTCTGGAGAAGCATCAAGTGAACGCAGTTCTAATTCTTTTGATCGACTTCCATTTTTACGAGCAGAGCAGAGAATCAAGAAGAATAGATCTATCTTTAAGGTATGTGTTCATGATTCTCATCTCGTGTTAGTTTAGTATTGATTGATTAAAGAGACCAACACCATGTTTAAATGGAGTTTTGGTTTTGTATGGTAAACATGAACTTGATTCGGTTGGAGCCCAATTACATCTAGATAATGATCAGGTTTTCATGAGTTTTATGAGGGTATAATATGTATACTTTTCTGGTTGCCTTAAATTCATGTTATTATACAGTAAGTTTAGCAACGACCTAAGACGAGTTAATTAAATAAGAGAATACGCTTATGTAAGCCGAGCAAATAAATAATCTTTAATCATAACAAGATTGTAGAGATAAAAATGGTCAAGATGAGTGGAAGCGAAATTTTGAAATAAAGCTCCGATTGAAAGTTATGACATGCCGAAGTTTCGAGCGGTAATCGTAAATCTGAGCATCTTCATGAAAAGTATTATAAATTTATCTCAAGTTATTATTAATTGAGATAAATAATATTAAGTTTATAAAATTCTTCGGGTCATTATAGTAAGCTAAACAATTGTATTGGAGATAACTATAACGTAGTCGTTGTGCTACTGATTTAGAAACCCTGAAAAGAGTGTTTATATTATATGATAAGGTTATAATTATGATAAGATATCCATATTAATAGGATATCATTCTGAACGTGAGAAAGTAAGGAAAGGAAGAAAGCTAGGAGATTGTGCCTTATTAAGCTCAGGTGAGTTCTATGAGCCCTGTTTAACTGTTTTAAATGCTTTGGGCTGATATGCATGTTATAAAGTTATTTTATGAAAATGATTGTATGTATGTGTAAAGTTATTGTATGAAAGTGATTTTAACCTGATTATGGTCAGGTAAAGCATGTTTTCAGGAAAAATATGTTTTCAGATAAAGAAATGTTTTAAGTCTCAACTATGGTTGAGAAGTAAATGATTTTACGAATCTCAGCTGAGATATAACGAATGTTTTTAAGTCTCAACTGCTGTTGAGAAAGGAATGATTATTTTTTTAAGACACTCGACTGAGGTCGAGGAGGAAATGTAAGACACTCGACTGAGGTCGAGGAGGAACATAAGACACTCGACCGAGGTCGAGGAGGAACTATGGTTTTGTCAACTACGGTTGAGCAAAACTTGAGCACAGCGGTGAAAGGAGCAGCTTTTGCTTATGATGATTAAGAAGTCCTGCGTAAAAACGGGCCTGCCGACTGTGTGTCGCCAGTTGATGGAATCTTATGCATGTGTAAGTTATCGACTTCGGGTTGATAGTCTAAGAGCCTTGTGCTGCACAAGCCTGTTTGACTTCTGGGTCAGCAGTTGACGGTGAAGTTCTTTCACTGTATAAATGATGTTATGATGATATGTATGTTATGTAATTATGTTATGATGATATGTATATGATGAAATTATGATATGAGAACAGGTATGTTATGTATTTGGATTATGCTATATGATGACATGAATGGATATGGATTTTCTAAGAAATGAACTTAGAACTCACCAGCGTAAAGCTGACTTGTTTTACATGCATATCAGGTTGAATAGTTGAGGAAGGAGACCAGGAGGGCTCATGGCATATGTTGAAGACTACCCCTGGCATAGACTGGCTATGTTATAAACCTAATAAAGATATGAGTTATGTATTAATGTTTGTTTAGGTTTGTATTATATTTTATGTAATCGCCTTAAATTCCGCTGCTATAGTAATGTAAATATGCTTTAAGGACTATGGGTATGATGTTTGCCAACCGAGGGGCTCGGGGCCTCTCACAAACCTTTTTATTTTTGTCACACCCCGAGCCGGCGGGAACGGATCGACTTTCTCGTCGGGCGGAAAGTTCTCGAGGCGCGATATCGTGAGTGATAATCGAAATGATCTATGATAAATAAATGAGAAATGCTAACACGACAATGATATAGAATTACAAGATTAAATTACAATGTATCGTTCATAATTTAACCAAGTAAATATATCCAAAAGAATCAGTGTAATTATATCTTGTATCTGTACAAGATATACAAAAGATGATTCATTGTTTTTGTCATCAGAAGGATGCATCACCAAAAGTAGCTAGGCCTTTATATGTCCACTAGCTATGTCCCTGTAACCCTGGTGACTAAACATGTTCGTCACCTGATAAAACATGCATTTAAACAAAGTCAACACTAGGTTGGTGAGTTCATAAGTATTGTAATTGAAAACCATGATTCGTTCACATGCACAATCACAATGTAATTCTTGTTACTTGTATGTTGTTTGATTCACCGGTTCTCCCAATGGCTTCTCAATAGTTATAATCACAAGTAATATACCATCCTAGTAGTTATGCTTATATATAGGGCATATGTAAGGAAACCAAGCCCTAGCCAACATCCCACCACATAACTACTAGAACTTCACACTACTTGCAATACAACTATTGACATCCATCTCCATTCCATTTGTTCATCTCATTTGTTGATCACCTGTTGTATCATATATAGAAGACAAAATTACACATTTGAACCTTTATGTTTGTAAGCAATAACAAATATGAACTTTTAACTATCTTAATTACGCTAAACAACCTTTAAGTATTTAAGTTGTTTCAACTTTCAACCTTTACATTAACCCTGGTTAGATTTACAAGTTAAATCTAGTCATGTGCAAAAAATGTGATGGGTATTCTAGGTATTTTGATCTTTTGTTATTTTTAAATATAAAACCCACTATTCACGTATTGTCGTATCTTATTCAATAATTTACTCCAAATTGGGGTGTTCGATAATTAGGGCTAAAACCCACCCAGAAGTTCACGTGGTTCCTCCCTCTTCGGTTAGTGTTCACCCAGAAGTTCACATGGTTCTTCCATCTTCAGTTAGTGTTCGAAACCTAGTGTTGTAGTTGGATAGGATTTATCATTGTTACTACTGCCATTGTTACATAATGATAAAAAGAAAAATGATAAATCCTATCCAACTACAACCTTAGGTTTCGAACACTAACCGAAGATGGATGAACCACGTGAACTTCTGGGTGAACACTAACCGAAGAGGAAGGAACCACGTGAACTTCTGGGTGGGTTTTAGCCCTAATTTTCGAACACCCCAATTTGGAGTAAATTATTGAATAAGATATGATAATACGTGAATAGTGGGTTTTATATTTAAAAATAACAAAAGATCAAAATACCTAGAATACCATCACATTTTTTGCACATGACTAGATTTAACTTGTAAATCTAACCAGGGTTAATGTAAAGGTTGAAAGTTGAAACAACTTAAATACTTAAAGGTTATTTAGCGTAATTAAGATAGTTAAAGGTTCATATTTGTTATTTCTTACAAACATAAAGGTTCAAATGTGTAATTTTGTCTATATAGAATAATATAATAATAGAGCTTCAGTCATCAAACCGAAGTATTGATAACCATTATGTGTATGAAGGATATAAGATTTACTTAATATGTTCCTTGTATTATTCTATTGCTTGTGGGGTTAACTGTTGATCACTTTTAAATATTAAAAGTATTAATTAACCACTTGTGATATGTTCTCAAATGCAACGCATAGAGCCTAAAAGGAATCCATTGTGATCCTCACGTAATAAGATCACAATGCATCCGATTTACCTCTACCACGCCGTGTGTTCCCATTGTTGTTAACAAAGTTAAATAAGAACTTGTCTTATTAATTTATGTTAACTGATGTGTGAATGATGTTGTTATCATGAAGATACGTTATCATGATTATCATTCCCATTGATCCATATGATCACCATGTTGCCATTAAGCCGTGGTAAGAACTAGTCTTACCACCCTTAATCCGCTCAGGTGGTGGATAATAGTTGTTCATGTAGTCACCATGTTGCCATTAAGCCGTAGCAAGAACTAGTCTTGTTACCCTTAATCCGCTCAGGTGGTGGATGTGAGTTGTCTCATGTTATCCTGTAATGTGTATTGTGTTGTAAACTAAGCGTTATAAGTACTTGTCTTATTACACTTAGTTAACTCTTGTGTTGAATGGTATTTAGAAGATATTTTATCTTCTAATCATTCATGAGTTTTGTTGATGTCATCATGTTTTCCTGTGATTATCTCAATGTTTGTTCGTGTATGAATAACTAAGTGTTATAAGATATACTCTTATAACTATGTTATTCTATTGTGTTGATGAGTTATGAAATTATATTATCATATTCATCTGAGTTATCCTTGTCATAAATGATCATACAAGCATGATAAGTGATAACAAGTTAAACAATATTATCTAAATCATAGCATAGACAATATGTGAAACATTAACACTCTTAAATAAATAAAAGTAAGCATGTTTCTCAGTCTCGAGAGTTTAAAATCAGTTAAGATTAAAGAAAATGGGCATATGAACTCACCTTGTTATTGAAGTGGTTGACTTAGCTTAAACGAAGAATGCACGCGCTCTTGATTGAACTTGTAGTAGTTTTCACGATTCTGTATTGATTTCACGTTGTATTTAACTTATAAGTATTGAATGTAATTATTTTGTGTGCGCGTGTGTGTGTTATCCCTATCTTGGTTATCACCTCTTGGTTTCGATCGTCATTCGGCCCAATTCAATTGAAGTAGAATTTATTACCACTTAAATCAATTTAATTTAAGTTTGGTATGTTTTGTAGGTTATGACCAAATACTTAGACTCCGTTACTTCTTTTTGCCTTTTTAACTTGATTTTTGTGAGTATTTAATGACTTACATGTCATTAATTGACTTAACCTAACAATTTAACCACTCTTGTATTTTCATTTGTAAAATCTAGGTACAATATGCATATCACAACTTGTATGGATTTTCAAGTGTTTGTATTCGTTTTAAACAATTTGGGCCGATTGGCTCTCATGGGCCAACCAATATGATGTTGGGCCTTAGGTAATTACTGTTGGCCCTAGCAAATCTTAGTCGTGGGTTGAGTCACAAAAGGAGTTTGGGCCGTAGGTGCCTACTATTGGGCCTAGTTGATGAGCCTTGGGCCGGATGTATGTATATGGCCAATTGGGCCATGATGGCTAAGCAAGTTTATTGAATTGGGCCTAATCCACAAAGATGGCATCTCATAAAAATTTTGTCAGCGAACCTATGGGTTTATTCAGCTAAGGTTCGTGGGTCTTGAGGATTAAAAGGTTCGTGAGTCATGCATGGGGGTTCGGCCGGGATGGTTCGTGGTTTCCGGTTTGTGGTTGCACCTAGGTTCGGCAAGGGGAGCTGGTCCAGGGTTCGTGAACAGCTCATAGATTCGTGGATCAAGCAAGGTTCGGCTGTTTCAGTCACAGGGTTCGTCGGTCGTGGTTTCGGGGATGGGATCTAGCCGAGGTTCGCGTCCCTGCATCTAAAGAGATTCGGCCAGTTGATGATGGTTCGCCGCATGGTTTGTGAGGCTCCCAGTGTTCGGCCACCCCTCTCCCGGCGAACCTGTAGCAGCGCCCCCATCATCATCCTCTTCGATCTAACTGGTCTGCAGTCGTCTACATGATGGTGCTTTGCAACAAGTTATTCCCAAAGGTTTTGTGGTCGTGGACGTGGTACTAAGACCAGCTACGTGTCAGTGAACAAAACAAGGGTGAAAACCCTAATCTTTCATGATATTCAAGCCTCCATACCTCGAATTTGGCCGGTGAAAACTCCAGATCCTTTGTACTTCTAGGTAGAGGAGATCGAGGGCTACGCGTGGACACCAAGAACGCCCAAATCCGTCAAGAAACGAGCAAGTTATCGCGATTAGAAGAGGGATTATTCTAGAGAGAGGGTGCGGGAATGTGAGGTTAGAGAGAGAAATGCATGATGAGAATGAGGGAAAAACACCTCATTTGGTGCTTTTATACCCCGAGGGTATTCGGGTTCGTTTCGGTTGCTCGGTTCGCGTTTTCGTCGCGTTTCTGGAACTTTACGCTTAATTTATTTGTTTTAAATAAAAGATTAGTTATTTTAATTATTTTGATGAGTTTCAAAATTGTAAAAAATTATTTATTTTATTTTATTAATTTTATTTTCGTTCGTATCGTATTTCGTTTTCGTTTCGTCAGATCGCGTCACCATCGCGCGTATTCGTTCGAATCGTCATTCGAACGAACACGTCAATGGTTTGGCTTTCTGACTTTTGTTTTCTACTTCCCAGTCATCATTTCAGAACGTTAAACTCACAGATATGTTTGTGTGAATCGTCACCCACACAAACACACTGTCAGTTCGTTATTCTGAAACGACACTGCAATATTGTTTTAAATTGTATTTCCTCACTGCCGGACTCAACTAAACATCCTGTTGTCACATTGTTTTCACACTGATTTGTCGGCCATCTGATTCCTGTCATCTATGGATATCAGATCGCAACCGATTTGTTCTTGTTGTTCACTTGAACACTGTTGGATCTCTTGATTAGTTGTGTTAACTGTACTTAGGTTTTTCACCTAAACACTAACAACTATTGTTTATAATGAGTGTTGCACTTACAGTATTTAAGTTCACATAAATACGTACAACGGTTTCTTGTATTTTGAATTCTGTTAATACAAGTACTATTCACATACATGTATATACACATAGTAACTATTGAAAGTACACATACCGTACGGACTTACCGGCTGGTCAGGTACTAGTTGTCACAATTTTTATTAACGGTTTGGTTTTTATTTTAACGGTTCAGTTTAGATTTAAATATACGAAGAACATTATTAAGGGTTTGGTTTATGACTTTATGGTTTCACATAAAAATCGTAAAGACCGGAACGTGAACACCCTTAATCTTTAGTCAATTAGTTAACCAAAATTATACAAAATAATTTTACACTTTTTATTAGTTATAGATAATAAATCACAGGTAAAAGATTTTATAATAAATTGATAAATTAAGTTGTGAGAAATATAATGATAAATAGAAAAAAAAAACAATCAAAAATATAAAAAATCAAAAAAAATATTTATAAACAAAAACATAAAAATAAAATTTTAATTATAATATAAATAAACTGATAAAATAATTACTAATTTATTAAATATAATATTAAATAGAAAAATCTAAGATAAAAAAGAAAAGAAAAAAATAAAAGAAAATTACAAAAATTAAAAATTTGGTTAATTACAAAAAACGTCCTTTAACTATATATATAATTTCATATTTCATCCTTTAGTCATAAGGGCAAAATTGACATTTTTAAAAAATTAATAGAAAACTTAACTTTTGTTAGTGGTAAATGACTTAATTGTTACAAAACACTAAGATAAAGGATGTTTGGCGTAATTATTAAAATTTAAGGATGAAATTAGAAATTTTATATATACATAAATGACCTTTTGTGTAATTTACTCTATTTTTTAAGTATTGTTTTCACCTCCTCCCACCCGCTTTAAAAAATTATCATGTTTTGTGGTTTCCGTAAATTTCTGCCTGCCTTTCAAAATGTTTAAGCTTCACCACTGGTTACAAACTATCACTTAGACACAGATTTCAATGCAACTGTAAATTGTAAAATACATTGAAAATAAAACATTTTTAAAAGAAGGAAGCCCAAAATAAACCATTGCTCTTCGGCTCGATCCCAGATAACAAAACGTTGATAAAAGACAGTCGCCACTTTCATCACCTTTCGTAAAAATGAGCGTCAAAACATTTTGAAAGCGTAACAGGTCGAATTAATTAAGACAGAAACAAATACACAGCAATATATAGTAATTAAAAAAACATAACGCAAATAAATAATCTATCTATTTTAATAAACAAAAACATTCATTTGTCACTTGTCATATTCTAAGGCTATAATGCCAGATGTCAAATTTTTTTGCACTTATTTAATTATCTCTTATTAAATATATTATATTATCTCTCCTATTAAATAAATTATATTATATATCTATCTTATTAAGTAATTATAATAATAATAAATAATGATATTATTTTTATATTGCAAATTTAAAAATAGTTTTTATATATTTAAATCGAATCATTTTATTATAAAATATATTTTAAAAAGTTTATAAAATATATTTTTTCATAAATATCAATTTTTTAAAAAATAAGAAATATTTCAATTTGTTATTTTTAGAAAATAATAGTTTTACAAAAAAAAAATCTTAAAAAACAATTTATTTAAAAAAATAATATATAAGCAGAAAAATATGTAAATGATGATAAAAATTACATTTTTTTTTGTCTTGGCATGTTTAACGGTAATTTCAAATTATACTATTTAACTTTAATAATAACAAAAATATTACCTTCTCATCTATATTTAAAATAGTTAGTTTTTGAAAGAAAACTAACTAATTAGATTTTTAACTTTAGTTAGTTCAAATATCTAAGTTATTACAAATAAAAAATGTTAAAGATATTACTATTGTTATTAAAAATTTTGATTATTGTTTTATTATCTAAAGTAATTATTAATACATAATTTAATCATTTTATATAAACATATCATCATTTATAATTTTTAAATTTTTACTATTAATTGTTTAATATTTTATATTTAATCCGTGTGTTCACACGGGTAATAGACTAGCAAACATAATACTTGAATATTACAAAAACAAAAAAAAATAATAATACCCAAATAAAATAAATGAAATATAAAAGATGTTAATATAAAATAAAGAAAACAAAGATAAATAATTAAATTTAGAGTATATCACACTTTTTGTCACATTGTTAGAATTATCTTCCGTTCTTATTTTTCGTGGTATACCACTGTCACATTGTTAGAATTTTCTATTAAATATTACATCCCAGCGACTTCATGGTAATAGGATAAGTCCATAAGATCCTTAATTTAAATTTCACAATTGAGTTTTATCAAAGTATTGAGTTTTCTTATAAATTGATGACTTAATGGTATATATGATCAGGTGTTACTGCTGGTGGCACGATGATACTCCACTGATCCAATTTTATAGATTGACCAAAATATCCTTGCTAAAACAATTAATAAATTATTATTTTTTTCTATTCTCTAGCCTATCTTTACCAATAAAAACATCCACCGCAACATTCAGCCTTTAAATTACAGTCAAGAGAGTAATAGCTCGTCATGAAAAGCGGAGACAGATGGATCGGAGGCGAATGACGTGATGGTTACATGAATTTCAGCCTCACCCCTAAAACTCCTGCCCAAAAATTCATCACCACCAAATCTTGAAAAATGCAGAAACCCTAATTCCTAACCACCAATGGTGATGTGACTAATTTAAACATCTTATTAAATAAAAAGTTCAAAAAAAAAAATTCAAATTACATCTTTCAACTCTGTTTTCATCTATAATTATAAGAAGAAAAACATAAAAATTCATGTAATTTTACTCCTGACTCTATCCCCCATAACAGATGGAAGTCCAAACATCACTATCAATTAAATCATATGTCAAATGTGAATTTTTTATATTGTTTTTATGTTTTTAGACAAAATACACTCCTTATACGAAGATACCTTTATTTCCCATTTCAAAAAATATTTGAAGAAAAAATAGTTAAACATGTGAATGCATTTTCATATCTTCAAGAAGGTTGTACTGGACGGATAGATTTTGATTGCATCCTTATACTTCCTTTATGATACATTTTTGATGCAGCAAAAGTTTCACATCCCAATATCCCATAGATTATAGATTTATAGTAATCATAATTTGACTCTTTGTGATATAGTAACTACACTGTTTTCAGTTTTTCCCATTTCCTGCTAAACTTCCAATATATAGTGTTGAATACAGTCACCATCAACATACTTAGTATATCTCATCATTAACAAAGCTAAGGTAGAATCTGAGAGGGATAAGATGTAAACAGTCTTACATCTACCCTGTAGCAATAGAGAGACCTACAATGAGGCCCCCAGCTCATGATCATTAACGAAGCTTGAAATAAAACTCGGAGGAGGCCAAAGGATTTTTAAGAAGAAAACAGAGGAGGACGAAAGGACTTTTAGGAAGGAAACGAATAAAACCGAAAGACTTTCCGGCAAAATACTACCAAATAGACCATTTTGGACGGAAAAACCAAGGAGGAGGGGCAGGGGCCACTAGGCCCTTAAGAAGGTCCGTCCATGCTCATAATGCTTGATTAACAGACCAACCCAACACTTTTAACGTTATTTTCCCAAAAACTAAATAAAACATTAAAATTAGTGCAATTTTACTTTTGTCACTCGAGTGCTGACACATTTAACACTACAAACATGCATAGTAGCATTGTATTTTATGCTATTATACATACAACATGAGATAAAGGATAAACACACAAAGAACTCAGTTATGGGTGTCTCACCTTTATTTTATATGTGCACTGAGACTTGCATCTTATAATAAAATAGAGTGTGTAGTTTTTATATCGTGTGTGTGTGTGTGTGTGTATTATTTGCATGCAAGTATACAAATAGGCATGTAACAACGCATAAGATACGAACAGTTTTTTTCAACTAAAGGAGGGAGGTCTAAAGTATATTTTTGGTTCAATCTTGTTTTCCTATAATCTGATGAATACAAAATGTTCAAGTTGGTTGTAGTTGTTTGATAATCAGCAATTGCAAATATGGTTTAACCAGTTTTGGTTATCTTAAATTCAATCATATTAAGGTTTTGTTCAAATTTAAACACATTCGGATATTCAAAACCAAATATGAATTCGTAAATTGAATTCGGTTCTGTTTAGATTTCAATTTTCGACATTTTTAAAGTCTGACTGCTCAAACAGTTGATACGTCAGCTATATGTATTGTTTCATGGAACAATTCATCAAATCTAGTAGATTCGTAAGCAAGCAAGCAAACCTTAAAAATGAGGTTACAAAACAATTCAATCTTCCACAAAAAATTGATTAGACACAAGAGCCAGCCTTACGTGTAAAAATCCAAAGGATGACATCAGCAATCATGCAAGCAGAAAGTGTTAACATGCACACCCACCTCGTTGCTCTGTTTCTGGTACCACCTCAGGGACACCTTGGAAGTATCTGTGTTCAAAACTCAACATATTCATTCATTTTTATTTATTTATTTATTTATTTATTTATTTATTTATTTATTTATTTATTTATTTATTACCTGCTTGATTAAATAATTTACTATTATATTATTAGCCCACCCCCGTTATATAACACAATGCAGTCAAGAGGAGTAACTTAAAAACCACGTGAATATAATAGATTCAAACGATTAAGGATCATCAATAATATATTTGATGAGAAATAATTAAAAATTATTCAAATAAATTATTTGTTTAGTTACAACTCATTTTAACTTGAACTAAATTGATAGTTTATAAACCCAAATAGATTTTGCTTAAAACTTATCTTGACCCGCACCTATCCTGCCCAATTTAACCCGCCCGCTTTGCCCACCAGTTTCAAATGACACCAACAGTATCTTAGGGGTTGTTTAATAGTCTCTTAATGATTCCATTAAGAGGTTATCTTTAATTGGTTAGAAATTAGGCTATTTGATAGCATCTTAACGACATCTCTAAATTGGGTAGTAAGCCTCTTAATGATTAAGCTGAAAACAAATGCTAATTTATTCAGATCTCTTATCCATTAAGAGACTATTTGCCAAACAGCCCCTACCCAAAATTCCAAATTAATACTGCATCTTTTCAAATGAGAGTCCACTTCACACAATAGTTTTTTTCTTTGTTTTTTTTGAATGGCCAGCTAATCAACTACCGGGTACTACGTACGCGGCCCCCAATGGCTAAAGGATGCCCAAGCTGGCCACTAGTCCAGACGGATGGAGCCCTTAGCCCACCAACCACCAATTCCCATCACTAACGAATCAGGTTATGTTTCACACACAATTATTTTAATGTATACATACTATGTTATATTAATCAAAAATAAAAAATTTAAATTCATGTTATAGTAATATAGTTTTGCATTCATAGTTAAAGCATCATGTTATGGGAAAAAAAAAACAGCGGGAGGGGGACCAAAAAGTGTCTGTGGGTCAACCCAACCCAATTCAAACCATCCTAAAAGCTTATTCGTTTTGACCCCTTTTTACCAAACATTGTTCTAAAAAGGTATATGCATAATGCAGCTGTATAACATAATCATTAAGCACAAACGCAGATATATGTTAGCTAATTCAATATCACATGTTCCTTCAGTAACTCATTATTTCTAATTTACTAATCTTAAATAGATATTTAGCTGAATCCAATTTCTATTTGCCAGATACCCTAAAGTTTCGGAGAAAAAACTAAGGACATGATTACTTATAGCAATAGCATGCATGGTATAATTTGAAGTAAGAAAAAAAAAAACCATGTCGTTATTTTTGCAATGTTCAATAATAAGGCAAATCCTTAACACCGATCACATAATTATAATGGTTAAGATGCTGCAAACTTCAACCCTAAAGTTTTACCTAAACTCTACATGATCGAGGTTTATATATAATATTATGAGACAACAATAATAAATCATAAACTAGTCCTCATTTGTTTTTTTCTTACTTTTTTTACATCAGTTTCAGGTCATTATGCTTTTGTCAAAACTCAAAAAGGTTAACCATTTCATAAAGCATAAAACCTAGTGTTTTCAACCTCCACAACTTAAATCAACCAGAGTTTTCTTGATAATCTGAATTAAATGAAAATAACATATGCATCACTAAATCCGAGTGTGTGTGAGTGTACATTCTATGAGAACTTACATATCCTGCTCATGCTCGTTCGCCATTGCAGTCCTGGCAATAGACAGGAATGCAGCATCCACGTTATAATCTTCTTTTGCAGATGTCTCAAAATAAGGTATGTTCCCTTTAGCAGCACACCATTCCCTTGCCTTCTTCTCGGAAACCTAAATTCAGATTAATTTCAGTACATTGCAGATATTGAGAAGTTTAGAAGTTTAATATGGATTATGGAATTTAAATTTAAACTTACAACTCGGCTATTTCCCCCATCGATATCAATCTTATTACCAAGTAATATGAAAGGAAAATTATTGTGGTCTGGTGGGTTTGCCTGAAAATAATATAATGAATCAGTATAGATGGAATGTAGAAAGTGCATGCTATATATATTTTGATTTCTAACCTGAAAACAGTTTGATAAATCTAAAATTAAATTCAAAACAGTCTTAAAATATATTCTTCCACAAAGAGCTGAGAGCATATGGGTTTGTTTATCTACAACATAGAAGTATAGAACCCAAACATGAGATGTCTCAGACTAACAAAGTGATATAGATGAAGTTTGATTGGCATGAATGAAACCAACTGCAAAGTACACATGAAATTATAAACTTTTTGACATTTTTAACATGCATAAACCACCATTATGGTCTCACAAACACACATTATCTCAGTAATCCTATCAAAACTAGGGATGTAAATAAATCAAGAAGTCTTGTGAGCTACTCGAGATCGGATCAGTAAAAAGCTCAAACGAGCCAAGCCTAAAATGACCTGATCCCAAGCCCTTAATATGGTTGTTTAGCTATTGAGCTCGAGCCGGCTTGCGAGTCTAAACAAGCCTTAATTTATATAATTTATATTTAATCTATAAAGTATATATTTATTTACTTGCGAGCTGAACTCGAGCTCTCTTATATCAAAACAAACCGAAGCTCGAGGCTTAGTGAGCTCGGGCTCAGCTTAGCTCATTTACACCCCTAACCAAAACTAAGAACATACGTCTAAAGATTTTAGTGTTAAAGTGATAAAACTATAAACGCAAAAGAAAGAAACAAACAAACAAACATATCCAGTAAAGTCCCACTTATAAGTAGGGTTTAGGGTGACACGAATGCAAACCTTACCCCTATCTCAATGGAATAAAGTGCTTGCTTTCAAAGAGACCCCCAACATAAGAAAGAAACATATACATCAATAAACCATAAAGAATATAGCCATAAAACAGAAACACGCTAACGCATGGGAAGCAAGAAAAGTAAGAAAGTCATGTTGTGATGGAGTACAATCAGCATGGAAACTGCTAATATCTGGTTATCTAGTTATCTACAACTGAGACAAAACTCAAAGTCAATATAGATATCTGTTCAATTTCTAGATATTTGTATAGAACACTCGTTGGAAGAGGAGTTCCTAATTCTTACACATATGAGACTCAAAGATTACATATGTCTTTGAAAAGCAAAACCAAAAAGTTCCAATCTATTATGAATTCTCTAGTAATTTCAAGCTTAATATGCTACCAATTAAAATTATCAAATGCAAAACCTTGGCATATAGGACTTAGGACTTCAAGCTCGATGATTAACATGTTCATATTATAGCAGAAGAAAGTTAAATATAATATATAAACTTATAGTTCCAGGTAAACAGTCTAAGAAAGGTTTAAGAAGAAATAAAAAACAAACCAGCATTTACACGAAAATTACAAATATACCTGCTTGAGAAATTCCTCGTGCCAATTGTCAAGCGTGTCAAAAGATCGCATCACATTTACATCATACACAAGAACACAACAATCTGCACCACGATAAAATGCGACGCCAAGACTTTGAAACCTCTCCTGCCCAGCAGTGTCCCATATCTTGCAAATGAAATTTTACAATCAGTCAAGAAAATAAGCTTCTAAAAGAATCAACATAAATCACAAAATAACCAGAAAAACTCACTTGTAAAGTGACACATCTGTCGTCAATTTGCAATTCTTTGGTGACAAAATCAGCTCCAATTGTAGCTTTATATTGCTGACTAAATTTCTTATGTACATACCTTAAAAGCAGTTAATAGATCACACCAACCAACAGATGCAAGTATATGATATCATATCGACCAAAACTAATAATATATTTGCAAAAACCACATTAACACATAACTTTTGTTTTAAGTGTAATACATTACGCGGTTACATGATAATTGGTTCTGAAAAGCATGCGAGTTCAACAATATTTTGATGTCAGATTATCAGGACTCAGATTAAAAAGTAAAAACGAACAGGAAACAATATACAGATTTGTGCGTCTCAGTGTGTGTGAATTCACACGATTCAGAATAAAGCGATAAATTCAACATGATCTAAACAACAAAAGGTAACTCGGAATCAATTCCGTAAAAGTAAACCTAGATCAGCAGATTCAGATACTCAACTTTACAAACAATCAAAAGAAATTACACGAACAAAATTAGTAGGATACTGATTCATCAACGACGTCTTACCAACTCTGAAAACAAATCACATCAAGAACATTAAAAGTCAAATCATGATAACGAAATTGAGCTTCAAATCGAAACCCTAAATCGAACATTCAACAAACGTACCCACTGTCGCCGAGGACGATGACCTTGAGCAGAGTTCTTCTTCGCAAAGACATGGTGATAAATCTAGAGAGAGAAAGTTAGAGAGAGAGAAATTGGGATCAACAGTGCAGGAGAAAAGGGGCGCCAATTCCGATCTGTATTTCTGAAAGATTTTATGAAAATGGTGATGTTATTGAGGTCAGTTACCAAGGAATTTACAACCCGTAATGCATAATGTACAAGTTATTAAAGGGTAAGTTGGTTGTTCGTTATGAATGCTAAGCTGGAAAATGTGTTGACACCAGTTTTGGGCCGGGACCAAGCTGACTGACCCAAGAAGATTATCTTAGCGTTGGTGATTAGATGCTTTTCCATAGAGGTGGGGAAAAAACCCGGTATCGAAACCGGCTATACATTCACGGTAGGTACAGACGGTTTCAGATTTTCAAAATTGGAACCGATCAACCAGAATCGGCCAAAACCTGGACCAAAACAGGCCAAAAATGGGTTGAAACCGGTCAAAAATCGGAACCTTTATTGACTGTGTTGACCGGAATCGGAACCGTTTGGTTCCGAAGAAACCGGTTTGTCCATCTTTGCTTTTACATAAAGTAGGGTATTCCTCAATAATGGGTTTGAGAGCTAGGAATGGGTTATCTAGGATTTTTTTCATAAGAATTGTTTTATTTATTGGTATTAATAAAATTTGGCTCAATTGGAAATCATGTTAGTAAATAAGCACTAAACAAGTAAAGTTACACGTGTTTTGCGGCAGGGCTTTTCGATTAAAACCCGCACCATGCCCCTACCGTTTGTGTAGACATGGGATACAATGTGGGCTTCACCTTCTAAAGTGGTGAATTGGTTCTTGCTCATAAAACCCTTGATCACACCCCATCATAAATGGCTTCAAGTACGGGTGTTTATAAACCAACCGAACCATTTAAATCAGACCGAACCAAAGAAAATTGGTCGGTTTTAAAACTTAAGGATTCGATTTATGGTTTGAGTATTATAAAAACCAAATTGTTCGGTGTGGTTTACGGTTTGCATTTTTGCTAAATGTATAAACCGTACCAATCGTGCGTGTAGTGTGTGTATGTGTGTGTGTGTCTGCATGAGTGTGTGATTATTTGTACGGATCACGTTAAATGACAACACAAGCATGAAACGGAGTTCGAAAGCTATGAAGAACAGGAGCATTCGAAATAGAATATGATTTTGAAGTTTATTATAGACCATTGTAGTAGATCATGACTTTATCTAACATATCATCATTCTTTTTAGACTATTTATTTATTTTGATAATGATTGGCTTTTGGATTATGGTTTTCAACTTTAAAAATGTGAATTTTAAATGTATTATGGTCTTTTGCATCATTATATTATCCGTTCTCTATTATTTTTATAAGACCGTGAAACCGTAAAAACCAAACTGTGAAATTGTTAATACCGGTTGGTTTGGTTTACCCAACTTACGTGGTCGGTTTGGTTTGTCATTTTTTGTTACCGCAGTTAGTGGTTTGGTTCAAAAATTTTTGTAAACCACCTAAACCATACCGAAGACATCTCTAGCTCCAAGGCATCGTATAATGCATAACCATGTATATATAGTAGGGCCAACAATTTCAGACACGAACATGTTAACATGACATGAAACGACTTAAACATGTTTTGTGTTTACTCTTAACATGTTTCATGTTTATAGCAGGTTGACAAGTTAAGACCTTTTTATTTTCGTGTATAAATAGGTAAAAACTCGTTAACCTATTAAGACACGTTAAAACATGTTTATAGTTTAAAATTTAAAAATAAATAATATAATAAAATAGATGGGTTACAGATTACTTTAAAGTTTTTAATTCTCTAACCCTAGTTTCTTAACGAGTTAATTAACAGGCTCTTTAATAAATTATTTATAGTGTTAACGTTCCACGGGTCATTTCGTGTTTACCTGTTTTAAACAGGTCGTGTTCGTATTTGAAAAAACATATACAATAATTTTTCATGTCGTGTTAGTGTCTATCCATTTTATGTTCCGTGTGTTAACGTGACCCGTTATGTCAACCCTATAGAATAGTTTCTTGTTCAAAGATAGCTTTCCTCTTCTTTGATTTTCGTTTGATTCATTTCTTGAAAACTCTTTTATTCTAAGTATCATTTATATACAAAAGCTGATGATTATTAGTAGGGTGTTGTTATTCTCACACCCACTTTTTTTTAAAAATACACCCCTGAGACGGCCCGTAATGGCCATTACGGCCCGTTTCAGGCCTCGGTCAAACATTCGCTCCTGACAACCTGTGCCAATGATTGGGAGCAAGACGGGCCGTAATGGCCAGAACGGCCCGTCTCATTCATCGTACAGACATTCCCTGCAACCTAGTACAATGATTTGACAGCAAGACGGCCCGTACTGGCCAGTACGGCCCGTCTTGCTTTTTCAATTCTAACAAAAGGACACTGATTTGACCCCGTACGGGCCGTAAAGGCCATTACGGGCCGTCTTGAACATTTTCAAATTGGTATATAAGCATAACGAACGCGTAACTTAAAAATTCAAATATATTTCACGATAATTCATATCTGTAACGATGTCGTTTTGGGACGGGAGTTTTTTCAACTATTCCGTGCCAGATTTGAACGAAGAGCCTCCTGTCGAGTATTCATACGGCACGATAGATCTGAATGCTGAACCTAACGCTGATGTCGGTTTTGACAGTCAAGCATCGTATGGGTTCGTGTATGATGACTGTAAACAAAGTTACACGGAGGAGGGTTATGAAGAAAAGCCGGGGGCTTCAAACGTTAACTGGGAAACCAAAGAGGTAACTTAAATGAAACATAAATGTTAATAATTGTATATTATCGCTATCCATTTAAGGTATTTATTATTGTTTTTATATGTCAGGAGTTTATGACTGAGGAAGCGCTGGAAGGATGGGTGAAAAGTAGAGCAGTAGACAATGGTTACATTGTAGTCAAAAGAAGAACGAAGAAATCAAAGACAACAGGCAGTGTAATCAAAGTTTGGCTCATGTGTGACCGTGGTGGCGAGCACAATAGCATCGCAATCCTTAGACGGTCAGGCAGCAAGAAAATCGGTTGTCCGTTTCAACTGGTAGGGTTATACAACGAAGTTCGTGAATCCTGGAAATTACAGGTGATTAACGACAATCACAATCACGAACCTGCTCAGAATCTAGAGGGTCATCCATATGTTAGAAGATTCACGCAGGAGGAAGAAGATCTGGTTGAGAATCTGACCGAGCGACACATGGATCCTCGTAACATACTTTCGAGCATAAAGAAACATAACCCTGCAAATGTATCCATCCCTAGGGATGTATACAATTTACAGCAGAAACTAAAAAACAAGAAGAAATTCGGTGATACTCCGATGCAGGTCTTGGAAAACGTGCTTCACAGTCAGCGGTACGTTTACTATACCCGTGAGGATCCTGAAACAAACGTCGTGGAAGACATTTTCTTTTGTCATCCAAAATCGTATTGTTGGTGGCGTGCATTTTCGCACGTACTGATGATGGACGCGACGTACAAAACGAACCAGTACAGGCTTCCATTTATTCAAATTGTTGGCGTGACTTCCACACACAAGACGTTTAGTATTGCTCACGCGTTCGTAAGCAAAGAGCGTGAGGAGAACTACGTCTGGGTCTTGGAAATGGCTAAGAGTATGTTGAATAAGTGTATGGAGCCACGTGTGATCATAACAGATCGAGACCTTGCTGTTATGAATGCGTGCCGTAAAGTGTTTCCAGAAGCTGCAAAATATCTCTGCAGATGGCACATAGACGAAAATATTGCCAAACACTGTAAGGCAAGCTTTTCTGACGCAGACTGGAAGAAATTCAAAGGTCGATGGGCGAATTTGTGTAACTCTCCGACAACAGAGTTATACGACTACAACTACAACCGTCTGTACGAAAGACTTATCAAAGACGACAAAAAAAGTAAGCATCATATACCATAATTATTATCATCATATCATCATTGGTTTTTTGTTTCATTTCAGGGGTTCTGGAGTATCAGACGCACACCTGGTTAAACAGTTACAGAGATATGTTTGTAACAGCATGGACCAATAGAACGCGCAACTTTGGTCAACGTACAACAAACCGGGTGGAAAGTCAACACTCGAACCTAAAACGATTCCTCAGATCACCAAACAGCACGCTTGCCTCGCTTGTAGGTTTCGTAAATGAAATCGTGCAAGCACAGGAGGTAAAAATGAAACACGATTTTGAAACGAGCTTGATTAAAACTATGGGTCATCATAAAATACCAATATTTGATAACCTTCGAGGAAAGGTGTCCCATAAAGCTCTTGATTTGTTGGTCGAGGAAAAAGACAAAATAAGAGTCATGCGTGACAAAAATATGACGTGTGGCCACCAGCTTTGGACGAGTTGTGGGTTGCCGTGCGCTTGTAATATATCAAAATATTACAACACAGGTTCGTAATATTAAATGTAAATCTTAGATGTTTCGCACGTAGTTACTGCTATATTAATTCTAATTATAAATTATGCAGATAAAAAGTTACCACTCTCAGATATAGATATTTTTTGGACAAAACTTAACACAGCTAACCCAACACTGTTAGAAGAAGAAGAAATAGATGTTATAGGACAAATGGGTTTGGTTACAGAAGAAATAAATTCCAAACCTTCTGAAATAAAAAAGAGTCTAATAAAGAAGGTCTTGGCACAGATATTTCCAAACAAAAGCGACAAAAAGGCGCCTTCGGTTCAAAAAGATACACGTGGTCGTCCAACTTTAAAGGCACAGAAACAAAAAGAGCAAGAGGAAGACGTTGTTAAAGATAATTTAGCGTCTCAAGAAAGTACATTTGAACCTTCGAGGCATAGTTCGTTTACAGCTGTGACCGAGATAAGTCAGAAACCCGTATTTCGGCGCAGCCGTTCCACATCGGTATCAAAAGCAATGCCACTATCGGACTCGATAAGTCAAAACGAATTTCGTTTCCCACGTAACATGAAACCAGAAGTATTAAACAATGTTTATCGCTTCGGTCATCACATCCTTCCTCTCATTCAACCTTACATGATAAACATACAAGATGTCCTGCCAGATGGTAACTGTGGTTTTCGTTCTGTAGCCGTGGGCTTAGGATTCGATGAAAGTCATTGGGCATTTATTCGACAACAACTCTTGCATGAATTGGATTTCAACGCAGATCTGTACAGATATGTGTTTAACTCCTACGACCCAGATTCTTATGATGTACTACGCAACACAATAAATTGGCAACAGATTAAACCTGCTCCCGCCGAACATTGGATGTTTATGCCTCACACAGGTTTAGTAATCGCTCAAAGATTTGGCGTAATCGTTCAACTTTTCAGCAGAGGAGGTCCTCAAACCATTTTTCCTTTGTGGACATCTGCTAATAGTTTGCCGTGACATAACGTCGTATCAGTAATTCATCTTGGCCAACATTTCGTTAATGTTACCTTACAAGGATGTTATCCAATGCCAACGGTAAATCCTATCTGGAAACGTTACCGAAATGATGCCGCATCCGACTGGGAGTTCGTATATCATGACAGGCTGCAAGAATACCAAAGATTTTTAGATGAAAATAAGTTGGTCGACTACATAGACGTTTAAATGTAATAAACAAATTCTTTAATGAAATATAATAAAAGTGAATTTTTTTTGAATTAAAAAAAAAAAATTAGAACAGTACGGCCCGTAATGGCCAGTACGGCCCGTACTGTTCTAGATTAATATCCATTTTTACTTTTCATTTTTTACTTTACCACACACATACACTCACATTTCCTCTCGTCTTGGCCTATACACCCCGTCTTGGTGCTTCAAGTTTTCGATACCAGGTATGTATTTTCGCCCGTAGATCATGAATATGTGTTTAGATTAGGTTTTTGATCGAAATAGGACCTGTTTAGGGCGTTTTTAACTTTTCGAAAAATGAACAAGACGGGCCGTTTTGGCCATTACGGCCCGTCTTGGCCATTCAAAATTTGAATCAGTTAACAATAAGACGGGCCGTCATGCCCATTACGGGCCGTCTTGTTCAACAAATGAAGAAGGTGACCTTTGGCCTGGTATGGCCAAGACGGGCCGTCATGCCCATTACGGGCCGTCTTGGCCATACCAGCCTAGTTTTGGCCTGGTATGGCCAAGACGGGCCGTCATGCCCATTACGGGCCGTCTTGACCAGAATTTTTTTTTAACGTTTATTCGTTTTTCGGTTTTTTCAGCTTATACATTTATTACTGAGATGGACGCCGAGATGCTACAGCAGGAGCAGGTCGCCCAGCAGGGGCCGCCGTTAGATCCCGAGTCGCTTGCGCTATCGCAGCACGCGTGGCTCCAGTTCGAGGAGCATTCAGCGATGTTTATGAGGTGTCGTCGGATACTTCGGATGAGTGTGTCGACGCCCCGTTGTATAGATTGGGGTCTTATGGCTGATGCCGGGGAGGCGGTTCGTGCGAGAGCCATCCTCGGCGAGGACACGCCGTGGACTCGCTTGTTCGATCTCGCGGACCTGCCCACCTACCGGTTGATCACTGTGGAGTTTCTATCCACATTTAGATACCAAGCTCACCAGGCCGCAATTCGGGAGGCGGATGACGAGGAGCTTCCTCCGGATATCGAGTTCTCCTTATGCGGCCAGCACTTCGAGATGTCGATCGAGCGGTTCGCCGTGTACTTAGGCATCTATTACGACCCGGAGACCGTTCGTGACGACTTCGCACAGGCCCCCACGCAGGGGGAGGAGGGAGTTATGAGGGCCTGGTGGTCCCAGGTATCAGATACGCCCTTCACCGGCCCCCGGGTACGGGCCTCGGCGATCAGAGATCCACTGATCCGTTACATCCACCGATGCATCGTGACGACCATCTCAGGTCGCGGTCAGAGCCAGGAGTGGGTGACGACGACAGATCTGTTTTATCTGCACTCACTCATTGCTGGCAGGCCGTGCAACCTGGCACGGTGTTTTGCGTTGTACTACGCCTCCTTCTACCACCGACATGAGCGCGGTACATTGTGGGGTGGCGCCTTTATCACCCACTTAGCCCGCAGCAGAGGCATGGTTGACATGCTTGAGGATCTGCCGGCGATCAAGCCTCGTAAGCTCGATCGGCGGACGGTCCTCAGCATGAAACTTGCCGCCGAGATCCCGGGTCTGGGATTGCGGTTTATTGGGCTGGACGGCCGCCCGTTTCAGCTGGCCCAGGTCATTGTATTGCCAGACCACCAGCAGCAGCAGGGCGGTGGCCCGATGCCGGAGCCCGAGCCGATTCGGGAGGAGCCGGTTCTATCACCGCCGCGCGAGGAGGAGCCTCCGCAGCATCCACCGCACGTTTACAGTGCGGTGCGCCTGACCGAGCCACTCGAGGCGTTGTTGCACCAGATTGCCGCCCGGTGCGACGAGACAGCCAGCGGATGGCACGCATCGAGCGACGGCTCGATCGGTATGAGGATTTGGTCCAGTGGACAGTCGCGTCAGAGCATGCGCGACGGGACGGGACACAGCTTCCACCGTTCCCGGAGCCACGCGTCTACGCAGACGACGGATCACACGCTGGACCATCCGGATCGTAGTTCATTTTGTATTTTTGTATTTTGTTTCCTTGTATATAAAACCGTACAGTGTATATACGTATGTTTCTTTCTACATTTGTATTGTTTCTGTTTGTGTTGTTTAATATTTGCGCGAAAAACTTTATATTGTTTAAATTATTTTAATTAACGTAAACAAACTAGAAAATGAAATATTTAGTTAAAACGATATTATGACGTTTAATTAACGTAATAGCCGTGTATCGTTCAAATAACTTACATAATAAACATATATCGTTAAAAATTAAATTTAAATACGTAAATTAAGTTTAAATAAAATAAATAACACATATCGTTCAAATAATTCACGTATTAAACGTATATCGTTAAAAAATATTTAAATACGTAAATTATGATTAAATAAAATAAATAACACATATCGTTCAAATAATTCACGTATTAAACGTACATTGTTAAAAAATATTTAAATACGTAAATTATGTTTAAATAAAATAAATTAACTCAAGACGGCCCGTAATGGCCAGTACGGGCCGTACCAACATACAAAAAAACTGGTTGACACCCAAAATGGCTTGGAAAAATAAGCTTGGGCCAAGACCGGCCGTAATGGCCATTACGGCCCGTCCCACAGAATGTTTCACTGATTCCAAGGAATTCTCTGGAATATTTGTCTGTACTCAATACCGGGCCGTAATGGCCAGTACGGCCCATATTGGCCCGCAGGGGTGTAAAAATATAAAAGTGGGGTGTCCAAATAAAACAGCCCTTATTAGTATTGATTTAATCAATACTTGAAAGGTTAGATTTGTTGATTTTATACATTTGATTGTATTGCATTTTTTCACTTTTAATTTGAATTATTTTTGTCCATGCACTTGTTACCTCTTTTCTTAGGTGCTGTTTGTTTTTTAAGAAGTAAAATGTCTGCAGTCTGTGGACCACATCTGCAAACATCTGTAGAAGAAGAGGTGGACCAAACATCTGCAAGAAGTGGGTTTGTTTTTTAAAACGGTTTTCAAAACCTCTTTTCCTCTCCCCAGTCCCCACGACCGTTATCCTCTTCCCCTCTTCCCCACCGTCATCCTCTTCCCCACGACCGGACGACCGGAGGACGCGTCACGAGCGGAGGGGCGAACCCTCGACGACCAGAGGAGGCGTCACGACGACGACGTGCAAATCGCCGACGACGATGACGACGACGTGCTCAACGCCGACGACGATCGCGTTCGTTCCCGATGATCGACGAATCCCAACGCCGTTCGTTCCCAAATCGACGAATCGCGTTCGTTCATTCCCAAATCGACGATCGCGTTCGTTCCCAAATCGCGACTGTGGAGGGAAACGGCGGTGGGAGGCGCGGCTGTGGTCGTAAACGGCGGTGGGGCATGCGGCGGTGGAGGGCAACGGCGGTGGGGCATGCAGCGGTGGTGGCAGACGGCTTGAAGAACAGTGAAGAAGAGGATGGAAGAGCTCAAAAGAGCTTGGTCTAGGTCTGCGCGAGGAAGAGGTCATGCAGACCTTTTTTAGTGAAACGTCTGCTGGAAAACAAACAATCTGTATCTCTCAAAGCTCTGCCCGCGTCTGCCTCGCGCAGACATAAGAGGTCCTGCAGACCTTTTGCCAAAAAACAAACAGCACCTTAGAGAAATTAGCATACTACGTCTCCAATCTACATCTCTTCTTGCTTTCTTGTAAGATTTGCAGCTCATCAGAGGTGAAAGTTATATTTAAGCATGTAAACGAACCGAACAGTTCATGAACTGTTCGGCGGCAAGTTCGTTTATTTTCGTTTATTTAATAAATGATGGAACATTAACATAAATTTTGTGTTTGTTTAATTAAATGAACGAACATGAACACTTTATTTATGTTTATGAACTGTTTGGTTGTGTTCATTTATTTGTGTTCGTATATGTTCATTAGTTTATGTTCGGTTTATGAATGATATATGTTTACATTTAAGAGACTTGTCGTTTGTGTTCGTTTATGTTTTTTCAATTGTGTTCGTTTATGTTTGTTCAATAGTGTTTATGTTCGTTTATGATTGTTCAATAGTGTTAAATAATGTTCATTTATATTTGTTCGT
This sequence comes from Mikania micrantha, assembly GCA_009363875.1. Classification (NCBI taxonomy): domain Eukaryota; kingdom Viridiplantae; phylum Streptophyta; class Magnoliopsida; order Asterales; family Asteraceae; genus Mikania; species Mikania micrantha. Next base: position 7,155,192 of record CM018687.1, read on the forward strand.
TTATTATGGTTCGTATGTTTTCATTTATGTTCATGAACTGTTCGTTTAATTTATTAATGAACGAACACGAACATAATCATTTTCTTAATAAACGAACACGAACACAAAATTCATGTTTTCGTTAATGTGTTTGTGTTCGTATGTGTTCGTATTCAGATAAATTTAAATGAACGAACACGAACATAGGCTGTTTTACCATTGTTTTCATGAAAAGCCTCTTTTTAATTCATCTTCTTAAACAAATTTGAATTTCTTGAAAATCCTTTTTTTTTGCTTATAAGTCTCACTGTCTATGTATTGTAGATGGAACATTAGTCAGTAAAGAAAATTTAAATTCGTATTACTAGAAATTGTATTGCATTGTTGATGTTTTGTGAATTGGGATTTGGTTTAATAAGTTTTACGTCTGTTTTTTATTTATAAAACCATCCTTAGTACTCACCCCACTCAAATCCCACCCTACTGAAATTTTCTATCACGTCATCATCCCACTAAGAACCTTAAAACCCCATAGTGGTCACCCCACTGAAAATGTGAGAGAGGAGCTTCAACGGGGTGTGAGAGGAGCTTCAATGGGGAGCGGGGGCCGTTGGGGTCCAAAAATTAACCCCGCCGAGGCTACGGGACAATGTGCCCGCTGGGTGCCGCCAAAAAAAGCAACCCCGTCGGGCCAGCGGGGGATGCACTATGGACGGTCTAAATAAAAAACCTTCTTTGATTTTCATTTGATTGAAAACTTTAAGAATTTATTTGAAAACACTAAGGTGGTGTTTGTTTTTTTAGAGGTAAAACGTCTGCGGTCTGCGGACCATGTCTGCAAACCTCTTTTGCAGAAGAGGTGGACCAAACTCCTGCAAGAAGAGTTTTTGAGGGTGTTTGTTTTTCAAAAACCTCTTCAAACTCTTCCCAACCCACCGTCCCCAACCCCACTGTCTTCAACCCCACCGTCGACCATTGAGCCACCACCGTCCACCATTGTCTTCATCTCCGACCGTCCTCCTCCATCTACCGTTGAGCCACCACCGTCCTCATCATCAAACCAGGGTTTCGATCGTTCTAGGGTTTCGATCGAACCAGGGTTCGCGACTAGGGTTCGCCGATGGGAAGAACCGCGACGGTGGAGGAGGAGACCGCGACTAGGGTTCGCGACTAGGGTTCGAACCAGGTGCGACGACCGGAGCGACAACGACGATTGAACCAGGGGTTGTGATCGGCGGTGGAGGGAATCGCGATCGGAGGTTGCTTGAGGCGGAATCACGATCGGCAGTGGAGGGAGTCGCGATCGGAGGTTGCTTGAGGCGGAATCACGATCGGTGGTGGAGGTAGTCGCGATCGGCGGTCGGTGGTGGAGGGAGTGACAAGCGGCGGTCGGCGGTGGAGGGAGTCACGAGCGGCGGTGGAGGAGTTTGGTTCACGGCTGTGGAGAAAACGGGGGGAGGGATTGAGGAGGTGTATGTCTGCGTGAAGAAGAGGTAAATGTCTTCCCCGAGAAGAGTTTGGTCCATGTCTGCGTGAAGAAGAGGCCAGGAAGACATTTTTTAATGAAATGTCTTCTGAAAAACAAACGAGCTGTAGAGCCCCAACCTCTGCCCGCGTCTGCGCGGCGCAGAGATAAGAGGTCCTGCAGACATTTTTGAAGAAAACAAACACCACCTAAAGGGGTGTTTGTTTTTTTTAAAAAACATCTTCTAACCTCTTTTAACCTCTTATGTATGCGCCACGCAGACGTGGGAAGAGGTTAGAGGTTCGCAGACCGTTTGTTTTCTCGCAGACATTTCATTAAAAAAACGTCTGCACGGCCTCTTCTTGGCGCAGACCTGGACCAAGCTCTTTTTGAGCTCTTCTAACATCTTCTCACTTCATCTCTTCACCTTTGGTCGGTCTCCTCCACATCCGACTCCCCCCACCGTCGGTCTCCTCCACAGCCGCCTCCTAAGCCACCGCCGTCGTTCGATCGGAGATGAGGGGCGACGAAAACGAGCCCTCTAGGTCGCGATCGTGAGTTTGCTCCACCTCTAGGTCGTTCGATCGAACCCTAGGGTTTGGTCTGCGTGGGTTCGAGGCTGACGAAAACGAACCCTAGGTTGGAATCGAGGCTGACGGTTCGTCCACCACCGCCCTGCTCCACCGCCGTCGCAGTCTAGGTTTTGGTCTGCGTGGGTTCGTAATCTAGGGTTTGGTCTGCGTGGGTTCGAGACTGCAGGGGTTCGAGGTGATGGTTGGTGCAGACGGTGGGTTGGGGAAGAGGATGATCGACGGGAAGGGGGTGGGTTGGTGCAGACGGTGGGTTGGGGAAGATGATGATCGACGGGAAGGGGTGGGTTGGTGCAGACCGTGGGTTGGGGAAGAGAAGAGCTTGATAAAGTTTAGAAAACAAAAACCTCAAAAAGACCTACTTGCAGAGGTTTGGTCCACCTCTTCTGCAAAAGAGGTCTGCAGATGTGGTCCGCAGACCGCAGACGTTTTACCTCTGAAAAAACAAACACCACCTAACACTTTCAAAATCATGTAGAGCTAAGAAGATGTCTAAGCTACTACCTTTAAATATGTTTGAGCTTCAAGACAAATTATACTGTGTTTGGTGAAGACTATATTAACGAGTGTGTAAATGGTAAGTTTAAATTTAATAAAAAATTATAAAATAAATATATTTACATAAACCTGCTTCTACAGGTCATCAACAGTATGCAGAGTAGATTAATTTCAAGTTGAAAGATGATGAAGATTTTATTGACTTTACATTAGTTAACTATGTCAAAAAAAAGGCCAAGAACACTTTGACTGTGTGAATCAAGAAATAGAAAGTAAGGTTGCTTCTTTATTTTTTTAATGTGAATCTAAAATATATTAACTAACATTATTTATATAAAAATATAGTTATCAATCTCAAATTTCAAGAATTTGAGAAAGAGGTTGATGCAATGGAAAAATTTAGTGCCTTAAAGAGTGAGACATATGACTTGTACAAGGATGTGATGGGAGTGGATATAGAAGTGATTATACTTAAAAGTATATATAGTTCAACATCATGAAAAACAACAGAAGTCTAAGAGTATTTTCATACAGTTCAAAAAGAATACGAGAAGCAATTACATAAAATAAAGTTCACATTGAAATGGAGAAACACAACCACCAATTGACATGAAAGATGTTGAAGAAAAAAATGAGACTTAATATGTCATAGCCGCAACAATTCGATAACTAATTCCTTGCTCAGATAAATGAATAATCATGCTTGGTAAGGTCTAACAAGGTTCAGGACAAGATAAGGTCCATTCTATGAAACTTGTGCCTAAATAAATTAACAAACTTTGTTTAATAAGTCGTTAGGTAATTTATTAGTGGTTGTAAAAGAATACGAACAACTTACTGATTAACATGTCAATATAATAGTAATATATCATAGAAGAGTAATATATGATAGGTATTCTTGACAATAGAATAGTAATATATGATCAAAATTACTATTTATATAGTTAAACGCGAAGTATGTATGCAAAAACGATAAATGTGTGTTTAGTGTAAATGGTTTAAACGTGCTGATGCGCAAACTGAGGTAAATGTATTAATAAATATTCATTTATGAATATTAATAATATTTAAAAGATATGTATGACATTTGACATGCATAAACGATAAAACATTTAAACAAGTTAAATATGCAACTTAACGCGTAATGAATAATTTATTTACCAGATATATTATATCTGACAAAATAAAAGTTCGAAGAATATTTATGACTCCTTTGATTATTATTTTCGATAAATAATAATTTATCAAGAAGTACACGATTGAGACGGGTTCGTTACGTGATTTAAACGCATTAATGAACCGTACTATATATACTAGGAGACCCCTAGTTTTCTTCATTCTTTCAGAGACAAGGCCGGAATCTGGCCAGCCACGGCGGTCCGACAACGGTTGAACTCGGATTTCTTCCTTCCAACCATTTTCTCGATGCTATGAACATCATGGTAAGCTCAGTTTCTATTAAATCATCTCTTAAAGTCATCTTTGTGGTAAAAAAACGTGACTCAAACATTTAACTAAAAACTGGGTTTTCGTTTTTGTTGATCCAATCCCGAAGAACGGTTGATCCTCGTCGATCTAATCGTTGGAATGCGCTTATTTTTGGATATGTTCTTCTAAACTTGCATTTCGATAATTTTACCTGAGGAAATTGCAATCGGAATTTTGTAGATATGTGATTTTAGGTCTCAAAGTCTATAGATCGAAATTAAATGTTGTGAAACGCAGTCTCAAAGAAAGAAAGATTCCTGACAATCTAACCGTTGGATTGAACAAGATTATAATCAGACACTATTCAACCAAAAGGCAATCCTATGTTAAATATATAGCCGAGAGACACCATGGGAAAGAAGAGAAGCTTAGGAACAATCAATGAATCTAGAGGAGTAAATGCTACATAAAAAGTGAATTTGACGATATAAATATTATAAATATATTTACGTGGATTCAGAAACATTTCAATCGTGAAATAATAACAAGTGACAAACTTGTGACAACTAGTACCTGACCGGCCGGCAAGTCCGTACTGTATGTGTACTTTCAATAGTAACTATGTGTAAATACATGTTTGTGAACAGTGCTTGTATTAACAGAATTCAAAATACAAGAAACAGTTGTACGTATTTTCGTGTAAACTTAAATACTGTAAGTACAACAATCATTATAAACATTAGTTGTGTGTATTTAAGTGAAAACCTAAGTACAGTTAACACAACAGATCATGAGAAACAACAGTGTTCAAGCGAATAACAATAACAAATTGGTTGCGATCTGATATCCATAGATAACAGGAATCAGATGGCCGACAATTCAATGTGAAAACAATGTGAAAACAGGATGTTTAGTTGAGTCCGACAGTGAGGAAATACAATTTAAAACAATGTCGCAGTATCGTTTCAGAATAATGAACTGACATTGTGTTTGTGTGGGTGACGATTCACACAAACATATTGGTGAGTTTAACGTTCTGAAATGATGACTGAAAAGTAGAAAACAAAAGTCGGAAAGCAAAACCATTGTCGTGTTCGTTCGAATGACGATTCGAAAGAATACGCGCGATGGTGACGTGATCTGACGAAACAAAAACGAAACACGACACGAACGACTTTAATTTAATAAAATAAAATAAATAACATTTTACAATTTTGAAACTCATCAAAAATTAATAAATTAACTTCTTTTATTTGTTACATATAAATTACGCGTAAAATTCCGGAAACGCGAACCGAGCAACCGAAACGAACCCGAATACCCTCGAGGTATTTAAAGGCTAAATGAAGCCTTCTCCTTCATTTCACACATTCCCACTCTCTCTCTACATTCAATTTCCGGCCATCCTCTCTCTCTCTAACTTCTCTTTACCATAAATCACTCAAAACTCAACTATTTTGCAAGATCTTGGTGCCAAATCGAAGCTACAATCATCCTTCACTTGAAAGTACAGCAGATCTGAAGATTTATCCACGAAATCTCGAGGTATTTGGCTTTGAAGTTCCGAAAATTTAGGGTTTGGTACTCTTTTCATCCGACTCACACACATAACCGGACCCAAGCCATGCCCTTCGAATCCCATTTCTGTTGAAACATCATTTTCGCACAACACCAATCAAGGAACCACGTTATTTCAATTCAAAGGAAGGGGATGAGGAACAGGTTCGTAGGTTTTGGAGCCGGTCGAAGTATCATCAGCCGAACCTAGGGTTCGTGGAACACATGGGCCGAACCCTAGCATACAGCGAACCTCACACAGGCCGGAGTCTTTACATGAGCGAACCTATGGCCAGCGAACCTGGGTGGGCTGAGCTGCGAACCCTTGGCTGCATACCTACCGAACCTATGGCTTATGCATGGACGGCCGAACCTTAGTATACCGGCCGAACCCCACCATGTGTCACGAACCTAATTACTCACCGAACCTAGTTCATGTAGCCGAACCCCTTAGTCCCGAACCTTGTTCCATACTAGATGAACCATATGCACGTAAATCACCAGCACCGAACCTGCATATCTTAGCCGAACCTTTTTGAAACCGTCGAATTAATTGAGACTGCCGAACCATGCACATCAACTAACGACCGAACCTTTAGAACCATTAAGGTTCGCTGGTGTGGGACTTATGCTTCGGCAGAGTGGGATAAAATCCTTTACTGCGGCCCACTCAGGGATGTCCAAGCCCAATATCATTCACACATGCCGGCGAACAACAATCAGCCCAACCACCTCAACCGTAGCATTGTTCGGCCCACTAAAGTTCTTCGGCCCAATTTCAGTTAACCGGCCCATAGGACTCCTCTCGGCCCAACAAATGATGTTTGATCCCTCACATAACCGGCCCAAGGCCCAACCAACTATTCGGTCCACAAGTTATCTAATCAGCCATCTATTTGGCCCACATAATCTAACCGGCCCATGGCATTTAAGCAGCCCAATATTTTGGCCTAATCCATACCCAGTCGGCCCATGAGAGCTTATTGGGCCCATGACCAACCTAAGTGACACACGCACATCACGGTCCAAATGATTAGACGGCCCGCTTACGTGCACTTAACCCAACATGAGGCCCATAAGGTTTAAATTGCAACTAACTCAAAAGAACCAAATGGTTAAGGATGTTGTACATGATGTGGGAAATACATAATAAAATCATTAACCAAGTAACCTAGCTAAACCTAATGGGATAAGTGTTATTAAGTTTATAACAACTAAACGAGGCCGGATAATGAACAAGACTTATGAGTGTTAGCCAAATTAAGGCTAACACAAACACCTACACAAACACGTACTTAAGAGTTATACTTATAAATCAAACACAATGTGAAATCAATACAGAAACGTGGAAACACAACAAGAAACATCAAGAGCGCGTGCATTTCTTCATTTAAGCTAAGTCAACCACTACAACAACAAGGTGAGTTCATATGCCACTTTTCTTTAATCTTAACTGATTTTAAACCCTCGGGGCTGAGAAACATGCTTACTTTTATTTATTTAAAAGTTTTGCCGTAACGCTCGTCTCCCGGGACACGTCACTTTGTCGGATTTACTCATAAGCACAGTGATAAAATAGATATAACTCAATCGCAGCGGAAATAAAACATATTATACATAAGTAAACCCGATTACATATATGTCACACAACCATTTTTATTTATTTATTATTATTTTTTTTACAAAATCTACATCTATGCCAGTCTTCTCAAAACCTGCAGCCAGCATCCATCCATGGTCACTTATACCAATTGTTTCTTGCCTCGACTAGCTAAGGATTCACCATCTCTACCTGATGTGCATGTTAAAATTTTTCAGCTTAAGCTGGTGAGTTCTAAGTTTAATAAACATCTTTAATTTCAATCAATATATTTCAAAAGCATTTCACAAAAGCATACATCGATATACATGTATCATATTATATCAACAACATTTATTTAAAAATCTGTTCACCCGAAGGCACTCTGTTTTACCCGAAGGTAACTCTGTTTTACCCGAAGGTAACTCTGTTTTACCCGAAGGTAACTATTTTACCCGAAGGTAACTCTGTTTTACCCGAATGTAACTTCTTTACCCGAAGGTAACTCTGTTTTACCCGAAGGTAACTTCTTTACCCGAAGGTAACTCTGTTCACCTGAAGATGCTACTAAAATCTTTAATCACCCAAATGTGCTTTCAAAATTTCTTTTAAAAAAAAAACTTTATAATCAGCACCGTAGTGCAAGACTCTCTTTTTTTAACAACGTCTTTATCTCAACCTATATACCGGCATTATCCTGTTATATCGAAGGAGCATAAGACTACACACCTTCGGTATACCAGGACCATGTCTTTATAAGTATATGAGATTTATACCTCTTGAAAACTCTTTCTGTAAACATATTTTCAAAACAATAATTCGGGTTGCCTCTTTTATATTCTAAAAAAAATACGTATATAAAATTCGGCATTATCCCGGCTTAACATTGGTATAAACGGGAAACATCCCGGCATCACTGTAACATTATATATATCAAAACATTATCAATATAAATTCACATCAGCCCAAAATATTTAAAATAGTAAAACATGGCTCATAGAACTCACCTGCTCTATGCTTCTATCGTACAATTTTGGCTCCTCAATTCTTATCTTACGTAACCGCCAATTTCCTAATAACATCAGTACCCTAATGGGATTACTTAACGTATCTTTATATTTTCCGGTATTGACTCGAGTTTTCTTAAAAATACTTGGGCAGAATTCCGGCTTATAAAACTTTATTTTAGAGTTTTAAATTGGACAGAACCTCGTCTTATAAATATATATTTTTATAAAATATTTGGGCAGCATCTCGGCATATTCTGTGTTTTACAAAAATATTGAAAATAACCTCCACGCATAATATTAGTGAGGTTTTAAACAAACAATATCTCGACCATACTAATTAAATAATTATTTTAAAATAAGAGTATAATAGGTGGATACCTCAAAGTAGCTCGTACCAATGCTCGCTTAACAATCTTTGAACGAAATTCTAGTAACTACCGTACCCGCTCAAGGGTTTTAGGAGGGTATTTTGACAGAGTTTTGTTACTTAATAGAAATGAATATTTTATCGTCGAACTACATCTATTTATAGATGTAAATTTCCTTCGTCATTAAGAAAGAACAATATATATGTGGTTCGAAATATTCGACGTATTACTTTCGAATTTTGACACATGTTGAATTGATTATTTTATTATTTTTTATTATTTTATTATTATTATTATTATTATATTATTATAATTAATTTAGCTTAAATCTTGTTTTTCTCTTATAACTTTTTGCATATGATATTTTAAAAACTTTCGAATATGCCGTTGAAATCTACTAATTATTCTCTACATTTCTACCCAAGTTTCGTTGAAAACGGAGCAGGGTCAAAAATAATATATTTTAATATTCACGAGCTTATATGTTGTTTATACTGTGACAACCAGAAAATTTTTGTTTCTCAAACACTTTTGCTTCTCAAACACTACCAACAACAACCAAATTTCGGGACGAAATTTCTTTCAACAAGGGGATGATGTGACACCCGGCAATTTCAGGTAAATTGCGACACTTACATTCTTTACATTTCACATTCATACTTGTTGCATTCCATTTAATTATATTTAATTAGATGAGCTGAACACAAACTACTGCGAAACGATAGTCCGTGGAGCTATCGAATCGTACATTGCACATTGGTTTGGAAACCAAGTGTGGCAAACACAACACTAACGCAAAACAATAATTCGGGGAATTATTGAATTGTGCATCACACGTTGATTAGGATTAATCAAGCGTGCAAACACTTCGTTAGATACGAACACAAACAATCATCGATAATTCGAGGAATTACCGAAACAAACACGAGTCTCACGAACGTCAGTGAACATCACAACAATTAAGCACTGAAACACTTCACAAGTCAATTATGGCTAATAATTGACGATTAGAGTCCAAACGACACTCGAACGATGTTCTACAGTCGAGAAACGGGCAAGAACGAGCCCAGAACAACAAAATAGGCTTAGTGGGCTTAACTTTTGGGCCAGGCGGTACGCCTGACCCGAAGCACCCAGATCTGGCGATGCGCGCGGGACTAAGAAATCAGCCGGACACATTTTCCATCCGCGCGGTACGCCTGGCCTTGGTGAGCCGCGCCAGGCGTTACGCCTGACATGCACAGATCGCAAAAATAAGATTTACACTCAACCTATCTCACTTTAATCATTCTAATCCTATTCTCTCGGTCACAACACCTCTATCTCGAGTTCCTACCTCTGTTTCTTCATCATTTCACCAGCAAAACCTCCATTGTTGAAGCTTTGAAGCTTGGGAGGCCATTGAAGGTCCTTGAAGCTCAAAGTTGAAGAGGATTGAAGCTTGGAGGCCATACTTAGAGCTTGGAACCACCACCATCATCTCGAACCTGCACTATTCAAAGTTCCAGGAGCGTTGGGGGCTGCTCTTGTCATCATCTCAACCATCTTGAGCCTTTGAGGTAGTTCTTGTGACTAAAACACTCATTGACACATCACTACACACACATGCAAGTGTTAAATCACACATGCAAGCACCCACCCATCATATGCACGAATTTTGTGATGTTTGAGTCTGGGTTTGTTGATATGAATGTGTTTCTTAATGATCTATGAGGTTTAGATTGAGATTTGTGAAGATCCATGATGATGTGTATGGGTAAATTTCATGATTTGTTCATAAAGTATTGAAAAGATGCCATGCATGTATGATCTAAGGCATTCTAGATGATTTTATTGATGTTGGGATGATTCTTGATAATGTATAAGTGTTCTTGCAAGATTAGATGATGATCTTAATGATTAAAGACATGATATTTAATGAGCTTTCTATTATTAGAAACTTTATTTTGTCAAAATGATGTTATGGATGAAATGGTGGACATGCATGTATGTAGAATTGCTATTAGGATGTTAAGATGATGATTTGAACACTTAGAATGTGATATTGATAATGTTTATGGTCATTTTGGCATAGTTACTATATTTAGTAACTTTATTTTTACAAAAACCGATTTGTAAACTTGATGTGTGATTCGAGCATGCTAGATGACTTATTATGTTGTAGTATGATGATTAGATACTAAGTTAGATGGTTTCTGATGTCACGAATGCTACAAATGGAAACTTTCCATTTTAGGAAACTTTTATGTGCCAACATGTTGTAAACGAATTATGTGACTCCGTATGATGATGTGCTATGTGTTAACATGATCACGTAGGATTAATGAGCATGCTAGAACTCTAAAATCAATATGCGTGTGAATTTGCTATAAATGGAAACTTACTATAAATGATAAGTTGTCCATAGACGCGACTTGCGCGTTTTGCACACAACGAGCACTAACACGAATGTTTCACAAAACACAACCAACACAAGGTTCACCAACGGGTCGTTGACACACACGGTCAATGTAGACCGACACGGACAGACATGATCGACCGAGAGTTATCGATCATGTAACACGATCACTTACACGAACTCACGTATAGTATACGATATAGGTAGCCGGTGACTGACTACCTGACTACACAGGAGCTTACGCTTACGTTGTTTACTTCGCTAAGGTGAGTTCACGGCCCCTTTTTACATTTTCTACCTTTGGGGGAGAAAACATTGCATACAACTGTTTTTGAACAACTTACACACTTTTGGTTATTTTTGTACATGCTAATATCGTATATACATATGTGTGACATTCATCCACAAACTGATAAGTCCTCATTAAACACACCTCGAACCGTTAATAGCGCGTTGCGCTCAGCGTGGTAATTCTGAATAGTACTATTTGGGCCTGACAAGCCCCACTGTTGCGAGCCGTATGGCCACCCCGACTGGAGGTCGGAACAGTGCAAAATGACCAAACAACATTTGCCATATCTTGGATGGATATGGCGGGAGGCAGCATGTTAGCTTCGGTTGCGAACCCGCATATGATATAACACATATTGACTAGCTATCAATTGATATTGCATTGTATTGAAAAATAGACCTACAAACATTTACTTTAAACATTTGATGTTTACTGCTGATTACAAACCTGTGCTCTCACCAACCATTGTGTTGACCTTTTACTCGCATGTTTTCTCAGGTAATTAAGGCACGTGTACAAGGAATAGGATGCTAGGCCGGAGTCGCATGCATCTGTTTATGTGTCTTAGTCTACTAAACTTTGATTATCATATGATTATGTTGTGTAATGTTAAACAACTTTAATCGCTTCCGCAACTATTGTCATTTATCATTTTGAAAACCATTTTGATTTAACGCTTCCGCAACTATGAATGATTAAACTGTTTTGTTAATTTATACTTCACTCCCGCAACTCTGATATTACCAAACTGTTTTATCCAAATTATTGGATGTACGTAAGAAATCAGACATATAGGTCTCGCATGTTGTGTGACCGGAGACTGCGATCCTGACAATCTGCCGCCGCTGGCGCCCCGGAAGGGACGGGATTTCTCGGGGTGCGACACATACTTTATCGTATAACGGTCCGGCTTATATTAATGTGATCGTAATTACTTCAGGATTGTTCATAAAAATTTCGAACCCAAACGGTCACAGAAATTCTGCACGTTATTAATAGGTTTTATAACGTGTCCATACATTATCAGATATTTTTATCGTTTATATCCTTTTGATCATAATTACTTTACGAACATTTATATAAATTTTGAACATAAACGGTTCCCGAAATTTTGCACGTTTATTATTTGGTTGCTAAATTTATTATTATTATTTTTTTTTTCGGTTGTTACATTTGCTTAACATAATGCTTATACTTTGATTTAGATAATATTAAACTGGTTATTATCGCTTATCATTGTATGCATGCTTGTATGATCATGAGATGACAGGGACAATCAGATTAATATGATAATATAATTTCATAATTCATCAATATATTAGAATAACATAGTTGTAAGATTTAATCTTTTAACCTTTAGTTATTTCTACATGAGCAAACATTGAGAACAATGTCAGAGAAACATAATGACACAACACAACACATGAATGATTGGAAGATAAAACATCTTCTTAATATCATTCCACATTATAATAAACTAAGCGTGATAAGTCAATTACTTATAACATTTAGTTTACAACCTAAAACATGTTATGCGATAACATGGAGCATTGATTATCCACCACCTGCGTCACTTAAGGGTACTAAGACTAGTTCTTACTACGGCTTAAGGATTATATGGTGATCATATGGATTACGGAATGATGTCATGATAACGTAACTTCATGATGACAATATCATTCACACAATGATTAACATAACGTAATAAGACAAGTTCTTATTCAACTTTGTTAATCACATGAGAACATCCCACATTGAGAACAACAACATCGATGTACATCATCCATTGTTACCTATGGACTAGTAGACTGAGGAATTTATTTTCTCTCATGTCATATTATTAGTAACAGTTTCGATGAAGGCAATGGGAACACAAAGTGGTAGAGGTAAATCGGATGCATTGAAATCTGATTACGTGAGGATTGCAATGGATTCCTTTTAGGCTCTATGCACTTCATTGAGAACATATGGCAATTGGTTAACTAACACTCTTAATATTTAAAAGTGAATCAACAGTTAACCCCTCAAACAATAGAATAATACAAGGAACAGATTATGTGAATCTAATATCCTTAATACACATATTGGTTATCAATACTTCGGTTTGATAACTACAACTTTATCATTATATTATTCTATACATGATATCACCGGTGATCAACAATGAGATGAACATGTGGATTGGGAATGGAAATCAATTGTTGTATTGCAAGTAGTATGGAGTTCTAGTAGTGATGTGGTGGGATGTTGGCTAGGGCTTGGTTCCCTTACATATGCCCTATATATAAGCATCACTACTAGGATGATATATTACTTGTGAATATAACTATTGAGAAGCCATTGGGAAAACAGGTGAAACAAATAACATACAAGCAATATTATAAACATTGTGATTGTGCATGTGAATGAATCAAGGTTTTCAACTAACATACTTATGAACTCACCAACCTAGTGTTGACTTTGTTTAAATGCATGTTTTCTCAGGTGATGAACAGGTGTAGACACTTATATGCAAGGATTAAGCTAGTGGACTATTAGAAGACCTAGCTACTTTTGGTGTTGCATACTTTTGATGAAACAGTGAATCATATTTTGTATGTCTTGTACAGATACAAGATATAAACACATTGATTCTTTTGACAGATTTACTTGGTTAAATTATGAACGATATCATTGATGTGTTAGCATTTCTCATTTATTTATCATGTGCTATGTAAACAATCTGATCATTCGATTATCACTCACGATATCGCACCCCGGGAACCTTCCGCCCGGCGGGAAAGTCGATCCAGCCCGCCAGCTCGGGGTGTGACAAAACTCACTGTGATAAAAAATGAGTTTAAAACGCGATCCGTATTGGGTTAATAACCTCCATCTTTTACCATGAAACCGATAACGCAACGCACACCAAATCACACACTAAGCATGCAATATGACCCGAGTCACTTTCAACACTTTATAATAAGTATATTTTATTTATTTTTATACAAATTTTGCTGATTAAAATCCGCCATATAATTATGTCGTAAATACGCTTAAATTTACTGTTTAAGCCATTTTAAAGCATAATTTTCAAATATAACCCTTTTATAGTTCCATTAAATACTTTTATATTATATATCATGAAATTTTATTATAAAATTAGTCTAAAAATTATGATCTAAAACATATTTACAAAATAAGCGTTTTAAATGTCAAAAATCGCCCGAAAACACATAATTTCGGTCACAATGACCATTATATGCCTATAACTAACATTATTTATATAAAAAAAATAGTTACCAATCTCAATTTTTAAGAATTTGAGAAAGAGATTGATGCAATGGAAGAATTTAGTGACCTGTACAAGGATGTGATGGGAATGTATATAGAAGTGGTTATACTTAGAAACAATGGTTTTGTATAATATATAGTTCAACATCATGTAAAATCAACAGAAGGCAAAGAATATTGTCTTACAATCAAAAAACACATATATAGCAGTTACAGAAAATAAAAGTTGACATTGAAATGGCATAAAAAAACACAACTACCAATTGACATGAAAGATGTTGAAGAAAAAACCAAGACTTTATACGCATTGAATAAAAGGGTTGTTGAGGCTGAGCTTCATAAAAGTATTGCTGAGGCTGAGCTTTAAAACATGGAAAAAGAACTAGAGGAGATGCAAATTGTACAACTTATACAAGAGAAGAAGAATCTGCAGCAAGGCTAGAGCCAAGATGCAAAAAGAATGATCGAACAACTAATGAGGACAGTAGATGAGTTGAATCTTTTAGAAATAATGATGTATGCTTCTTCATTCGTCTTTACGATTGACCCAAGATCTTGCAAAATATTTGATCTAAGCGAAACCACAAAAAAACAAATGCATTCAATTGAAGATTCCTAAAAGATCATTGCAAGGGACTCCAACAAGCTAAAAAATGTCAAAGATGCAATAAGAAAGAAGATAAGACTGAAGACTATTTAAAGATGTTTTCCTGACAAATCTAGAAAATGACAACACAACTATTAAATTCTTTGAAATCTGGAAAATGACAAGAAAAATGTTCAATTCTTTGGTATGACATAACTAAACATATAGAAAGCATGACTCCACACAAATATTACAATTCTTTTGGATGTTAGTTACTAAAAAAATAATACCAACCTACTCTTTCATGTTTGCTGCATGATCAACATGGTCAAAATTATATGTTACAACAAACTTTAAAAGCGAAACATGTGGATCATCGAGTAGAACAAATGGTTCCCATGTTGTCTGTTCACACAATGCACTTGTGAGTTGTGTGTAACTCAACAATCAGGGGTGGAATTAGTATTTTAACAAGATTATAATCACACACTGTACACCTAAAAGGCAATCCTAAGTTAATATATAGCCAAGAGAAGCCGTGGGGAAGAAGAGGAGCCTGGAACAAAGACATTGTAGCATAGCGGTATCTTGGTGGTGAGACAAGAATTAGGAACCAAATGGTCCTAGGGTGGAATCTCACAAGAGGTTTTCTCAAATTATTGAGTATTCTTCTAAATTAGTGACTTGGTGGTGGATATGATCGGGTGCTATTGCTAGTGGTACAATAATACTTTTAGTAATACGTCAGTGATCCAAAAATTAGCTGTTAAAAAAAAAGAGAGAACGAGCAATGAATCTGGAGGAGTAAATGCCACCAAAAAGATGCGAGGCATTATAGACGAGAGTGGAATGATACAAAACGACACTTCATCATATAAAGCAAAAGAAAAAATTTTCCATACACACACAAACATACGTAATATAAACCGTATGCCAATTATGTCCTAACCTTACATTACTATTGCCACTTTTTACGCTTTTATTGTCATTTGTCAATTTTTATCGTTTCGGTTAATTCCCTCTCATATTAAATAATTATACTCTCTCTCATTAAATAATTATAATAGTAATAACTAATATATTATTTATCTTTTTATTAGAAAACAAACTTAAAAAAGTTTATAAAATATGAAATTTTTCTAAAATCAAAATGTTTTAAAATAAGAAATATTTTATTTTCAAAAAACAAAATTTATGTAAAAAACAAGTTCAACTAAAAAAATGATTTTTTAAATAAAATATACTATAAACCGGAGTTTTTAAACAATGAGATTTTTATAAACAAATGACGTTTTTTAATTTATTTAAAAACCGAAGTAATTAAAATGATAGTGAAAGTGACACTTTTGGTCCTTAATGTTTAAAACTATTTTTAAATTGATTCGTTTAACTTTAATATTTACAAAAATTATATTTTATATTCTTGATTTATAAATAATAATAAATCTAATAAATGCTAATAATTTTTAGAAATTAAATTATATAATTAAATATTGGAAAATATAAATCTTATTATTCAAATAATTTACTAAAACTAAACTATAATAAGGTTTTAGTTACAATTTATCTTAAAATATAATTTTATAATTATTAAATACTTATTAATTATTATTATTTTTTATTTATAATTTTTTAGATATTCATAATTCTTATTTAACCAATAGCTAATAAAGATAACATAGCATATAAATCTTTATAAAAATTGTTGTTAATAACATGTTATATTATTCAACCATGTAATACATGGGTTTTAATCTAATTACTATATATGCAAATATGAAACTTAATAATTACCAATGGATAGTAATGATATTTAAATAATAATAATAATAATAATAATAATAATAATAATAATAATAATAATAATTAAATAATACTAACTAATACTAATAATTAATTAATATTAAATAAATAAATAAATGATGATTTTTTTCTATTTTATTGGTTTACCTTATGTTCATACTTTTTGATAATAGATTTTACCATTATATTATGTGACGTGAGTTTTAGGTTTTTTTTTATTATATTTAAAACATTTTTGCTTTACGCTTTAAGATTTTACAAAAAGTGACGAATTTTGTCAGATTTAAGTTTAAGATTAAAGATCATGTTTTTATTTTATTTTATGCACAGTTATCACCAAAACACGCGGGTAAATCTCTAATTTGCATACAAATTCAGTTTTTCTTTATAATAAAGCTTTAAGAAACAATGACCATTTTCAATTAGTTTAGCCATTGGGCCTTTTAAGCCCACCTTATTTATTCTTAGTGACTGTAAACTTATCATGTAAACTTAATTATTCTTAGCCATTAGACCTTTTTCTTGTTACTGTTTTTTGTGACTTTAATTCTTAGTTCTATTGTAAAGTTTAAATCCTTGTCTTAGCTTTCACTCGATTTTTTGTAACATGTTATTTCTAATGACTTTTATTGTTATTTTTATATGACTTTTTTAATCTTGTGCAGGACAGATGGTTTTTTATTCTTATTCAGCGAGCATACGTCAAATACTGTTATTGTTACAATTATTTCAATTGTTATGGTTTTTATGAGTTTTTTTGTTTTGTTTCGTGTAGGTGTATGTTTTATGTTTAGGAAACAACAAACAAAAGCCATCACGCTTGGCAGGACGGACGATTTGAAATTTTAAAGCAGACTCCCCATTCATTAGATAGAGAAGATGATCAAGATTTTGTGATCCAATGTTGAACTTATTCCAAGAGAGCTCGGATCAAATCGGTATTGCTATCTGAGCTCTCTTGCACATGCGTTCACAAGCGAGACGTCCTGGCTTCTAACATTTGCAGAGTATAAATATAACTCAACTAGGGCAGACATGTCTTCATAGACGGGCACCTTGGATTTGTGGCTTTTCACCTGTTTTTTATAACACAACTAAAAAATACATAAATTAATGTTATAAATTTATCTTTAACAAATTTATAAAAACAAGTGTTACTGAAACTACTAACTGGCATGTGACACATTCGCACTAAAATGTTACAAGAGCCAACCGGCCTCCAAATCCATCCAAATGTTGGTTCGAACTACTATCACTACCGAAATTGCCTTATGCTCGAAACTCATCCTCAGTTTCAAGGTTAATCGACCATGGGCTAGTTATCCTCTTCCATCACCAAATGAGATTTGAACTCAGGTATGAATAATCAAAACTCTTTAGTGATAGGGTAATTGTTACAAATTCATGTTTTTCACTTGTTTTCATAAGAAAACTAAAAATTGCGTATATTAATACAATAAATTTATTTAATACAACTTTTATAAATTCTTTTTTCACTCGAATTGTTTAATGAATTAAAAATTTTCATAGATTAAATATAATACATTTAGTTATGAAGAATTCCAAGGTCTCATTTCCATCTATGAAATGTTCCATTGACCAAAAAAATAGATTAAAAATGGAATTCTAAGCTCTGTTCTTGTACTTAGAAAGGTTAGAGTTGTTGATTTTATAAATTTGTTGATTTTAAAAGCTTTGTCACATTCATACATCAAATGAAAATTTTCAATAAATAAAAATGTAATGTTAATAGAACTATGCGCCTTTTTTAATTTTTAAAATGTTACACAAACATCAGTTTACAAAAAAATGGTTAGCCGAACTACAGTTGAGTCTAATTTATTAGAAAACACAACAATTTCAAAATCATGAGAAAACACAAGTTGGATCGTGATTGTTGAGTGTATAAAATCATGAAATTGTTACCACATTTTTATATGTTTGAGCTTCAAGTCTTCAACACAAGTATATTGTGTTTGGTGAAGACTAAATTAAGTATTGGGCTTATTTGTTTGGCCCATAAAAAAGCCCATAACCCAATTATGTTAAAGATCAAGTGGTAGGTTTAAAATAGGATAAGTGTTTGAATGCTTGTATAAATGCTAAAGAGTGCAGTAAAATAGAAGTGGAAGAGGAGAAAACCTAATTCCCATCACCGACGCAGCTTTCATCTCAAGCTATTTCCTTGAGTTTCACCCATTGGATCGTTCCGGTTTTTTGGCAGCAGCTTCATAACATTTAGAGGAGCTTATCCAACGGTGGGTTTTGTTTATTAACACCTGGAAGTAGGGTATTTGAGCACCTGTTCGCAGCAGACGTTTTTGAGGTGATTTCCACTCTTTCGTCTTTGACATGTTACCATATGCTTGATATTAGTGTTTCCAGGTGTATGATGGTTGTTCTGTGCCTCTAGTTGTCACACCCCCAAATTTCCCACTTGTGGCGTATGTCCACGTGGATGTGACGTGTCCAGAATCACAGCTCAAGGTCATATAGAATACCCCTATATGCGTTTACAAATCCATTGTTTGACACATACACATAAAAAGATAGTTTGCAGCGGAATAAAAGTTGTCTTATCATAATGCAGCGGAAAATCAAGTGTTCGACAAAAATGCAGCGGAAATGTAAATAGTTTAACATAACATTGTTTTATCATAATGAAAGTAAATTGTTTTCAAATGACAAGACAGAATGCATGTAAGTTCCTAATTGCTCGTTCCTTAAAGTGTGCATTCCTGTCCTCCTGCTAGCCACGCTAGTTACCTGAGAATACAAGTTAGAAAAGTGTCAACACAATGGTTGGTGAGTTCACAGGTTTTGATATACATATAGTAATAAAAGTGTGTCATGCTGTTTATCATATGTTAGTACCGAGCCCTTGGCCCAAAGTGTCAGTGCGTCACTACCGAACTAGACTTGTTAGTCTTTTGCCTCCGCCATGTCTCGTAATAACATGGCAATATAGGTCAAGTTTTCACGTGTTATGACATCCAGTCAATATTTCGCCACGCGGGGTTCGTCACACCCCAAACGGATCCATTCAAACTCGCCTCGTTGTTTGTACATTAACGGTAAGACTTTGTGAGGACTTCTTACGATTACAACACTTAATGTTTGTCAAATAAACTAGCATACACCAAAATGTTTGTACAGTAATAGATGTTTGACTCGAGGCAACAAGTATCCTCCCCCTATTTAAAAGCGTTTTGAAAAAGAGTAAAGAGGGGCCGTAAACTCACCTTAGTGAAACGAATGTATGTAAGCGTAAGCTCCCGAGTTGTCGTGTAGCACGTCGGTCACCGGCAACCTATATCGTAGATCGTACGTGAGTTCGTGTAAGTGACCGTGCTACTGTTAGTGCTCGTGTTTGTGTCCAACAACCCTTGGTTGTTCATGTTTGTCCGTGTCGGTCCACAATGACCGTGTTTGCTCGTGTTGGTCCACATTGACCGTGTTTGACCATGTTTGACCGAAATTGACCGTGTTTGACCAAAGTTGACCGTGTTCGACCAAAGTTGACCGTGTCAAGTCAACGACCCGTTGGTGAACCGTGTGACGGTTTTGTGACTCGTGTAGCAATCGTGTAAGTGTTTGTCGTGTGCAAGACGCGTAGGTTGCGTTTATGGACAACTTACTATTTATAGTAAGTTTTCATTTACGGAAAGTTCATAAAGCATATCGGTGTTCGAGTTCTAGCATGCTCAATGGTCCTACGGGGTCATGTTAACACATAGCACATTATCATACAAGTTCATATATGCCGTTTATAACATGTTAGTGCACAAAAGTTTCCTAAAATGGAAAGTTTCCATTTTTAGCATACGTGACATCGGAAACCATCTAACTTAGCATCTAAACATCATGTTATAACATATTAAGTCATTTAGCATGCTCAAATAATACAACACGTTGACAAATCGGTTTTTGTAAAAATAAAGTTACTAAAAATAGTAACTTTGTGGTTTTTGCATAAAATGACCATTTAACATTTCTAAACCTATTTTCATATCATGAATCATCTTAATACATCATCTAGCATCACTTAATTATACCAATATGGTCCAAATCATCATTTATCAATATTTCATTCACAAAAGTTTCTATATTTAGTAATATTGCTAGAAATGACCATACTCATCATCGAAACCACATTCCACATATCCTATTCATCATAATATCATCTAAGTTACCATTTCATATACATGCATGTGTACCATTTCATCCATAGCACCATTTTGTCAAAATAAAGTTCCTATTTATAGAAAGTTCATCAAATCCCACCATTTTAACCATCTAAATCAAATCTAATCATGAGTAATCCTTCTAATATCATCAATAAACATACTAACATACTCAAGATCATTCCTACCATCATGGATCATGCATGCATGGACATATAACATCATCTATTATCATTTTAAGCAACAAGACTTACACCCAACCTCTTGGATCGTCCTAAAACATCATATAACCATCATGGATCATCAAGGAATACATCCAAATCATCAAACCCAGAAAATAGATTCATGCATGTGCATTCAAAGTGTTTGCATGTGTGATTTTTCACTTGCATGTGAGTGTGTGAGTGTCTAGAGAGTGTTTGGACTAAGAGACTACCTTCCAACACTTCTTTGATTGCTAAGATGGTGCTTGAGCAGCTTCCAAGACTCCTGGATTGCTGGTTTCGTCAAGCTTGAGCAAGAAAAGATGAAGCTCAAGCTTGGAAGGTCTTCTCCTTTGAGTTCTCTAAGCTTCCCAAGCTCCAAATAAGGTCTTCAATGGCTTACAGAGGTGTTGCAGGTGTTTAGAGGAAGAAGATGGTCGAGGTGTTGAGTGTGAAGCCGGAGAAATGATGAAATGGGATAGCATAGGCATGATTGTCTTGGTTTTATAAAGATTCTGCGAACTGGGTCTCCTCGCGTAGCGCGACGAGTTCAAGGATCACCCTCGCGTAACGCGACGAAGTTCCGCGTTCAAATTTCCCCCGCCCATTGTCGCGTAGCGCGACAGTGTCCTTCTGGATCGTCGCGTAGCGCGACAGATCCCCTGGTGAGCCCAATAGGCCCAGTTTAGTGGGTTTGATCCGTTCGTCGCCGTTTTCACGTCTACGAACTATCGTTTGGCCTTGTTTGAACTTCCAAGTTCAATGTGTGAGTGTTTCGTGAGGTTTCGAGTGCTGTGTTTCACAATGTGTTAGACGTTCACCAACGTTCGTGTGTTTTGACACGTGTGTGCTGTTTGCCGATAATTCCACGAATTATCTTGTCATGTGTCAGTGTTCGTACTGTCGTGCCACGTGTCACGCTAAATTAATCAAATTCTAGTGCCACGTGTACATAATGCATTTTAATAAACATTTAAATAAAATCAAAGCTGACCTGGAAATTACGGGGTGTCACATTCTCCCCATGTTAGAAAGAATTTCGTCCCGAAATTCGACTTGTGTTGCCAGTGTTTGTCTGTTCCGCGAACAGGTGTGGGTACTTTTGTTTCATCTGGTCTTCACGTTCCCACGTGAATTCCGGTCCTCGTCGCGAATTCCATCGCACTTTCACTATTGGAATCTTGCTGAGTTTGAGCTTTTTGGTTTCCCGGTCCATAATCTCCACCGGTTCCTCAACAAAGTTCAATTGTTCGTCGATTTGTATTTCCTCGAGAGGAATAACAAGTGTTTCATCTGATAGGCACTTCTTGAGATTCGAGATGTGGAATACGTTGTGTACGCTGCTCAGTTCAACTGGCAGGTTTAGTTCGTAGGCTACAGGGCCTATTCGCTTTGTAATCTCGAAAGGTCCAATGTAACGAGGGTTCAACTTTCCTCGTTTGCCAAACCGAATGACACCTTTCCAGGGCGAGACCTTGAGTAACACTCTGTCCTCCACCTGGAATTCTTAACGGTTTGCGTCGCTTGTCGGCATAGCTTTTCTGTCTGTCCCGAGCTGCTGCCATTCGTTTGCGTATTTGCACGATCTTTTCAGTTGTCTCGTGCACCAGTTCTGGACCAGTCAGTTGGCTGTCTCCAACTTCCGCCCAGCAGATGGGTGGTCGACACTTACGTCCGTAAAGTGCCTCGAATGGTGCAGCTTGAATGCTAGTGTGGTAACTATTGTTCTAGGAGAACTCAACTAATGGTAGATGAGATTCCCAGCTACTACCAAAGTCAATGACACATGCCCGGAGCATGTCCTCCAGTGTCTGTATGGTCCGCTCACTCTGTCCGTCTGTCTGCGGGTGATAAGCGGTACTCATGTCCAATCTCGTGCCCAAGGTCTTATGCAAGGACTTCCAGAAATGCGACGTGAATCGACTGTCGCGATCAGATATGATTGAGATTGGCACTCCATGTCGAGTGACCACTTCCTTTAAGTAAATCCGGGTGAGTTTGTCTAGCTTGTCAGTCTCCTTAATGGGTAGGAAATGTGCAGACTTTGTCAGTCGGTCTACGATAACCCAGATGGTATCGCAACCACTTGACGTCTTTGGCAGTTTAGTGATGAAATCCATGGAAATCTGCTCCCATTTCCACATTGGTAATTCCGGTTGTTGAAGTAACCCTGATGGCTTCTGGTACTCAACCTTGACTTTTGAGCACGTTAGACACTTACCCACGTAAGTTGCTATTTCAGCTTTCATGTTTGGCCACCAATAGGTTGTCTTCAAATCGTGGTACATCTTGTCAGAGCCCGGGTGTACGGAATACCGGCTCTTGTGAGCTTCGTCCATCACTACTTCTCTCAATCCTCCGTGGCGTGGAATCCAGATTCGATCCGTTAAATAGTAAGCTCCGTCGTCTTTTGCCTTTATTTGCTTATCCATGCCACGCATGGCTTCAAGAGTGAGGTTTTCAGTTTTCAGAGCTTCCTGTTGTGCTATCCGAATTTGATTCGGCAGTTCAGAATGGATCGTAAGTTGTAGTGCGCGCACGCGTTTTGTTGTTTCTTTTCGGCTCAACGCGTCGGCCACTACGTTGGCTTTACCGGGATGATACTTGATGGCGCAATCATAATCACCTATGAGTTCAACCCATCTTCGTTGCCTCATGTTCAACTCTTTCTGGTCGAAGATGTGTTGTAGGCTCTTATGATCGGTAAAGATTGTACATTTCGTGCCGTACAAGTAGTGTCGCCAGATCTTCAAGGCAAACACCACGGCTCCCAACTCAAGGTCATGAGTCGTGTAGTTCTTCTCATGCACCTTCAGTTGACGTGAAGCGTATGCTATCACTTTCTCGCGTTGCATCAGCACGCAACCGAGTCCTTGTTTCGAATCGTCGCAATACACCACGAAGTCATCACATCCTTCCGGTAGGGATAGGATGGGTGCAGTGCATAGTTTCTGTTTCAACAGTTTGAAAGCAGCTTCTTGTTTGTCTCCCCAATCGAAATTTTTGTCTTTATGGGTCAGGGATGTCAATGATTGGGCAATCTTCGAGAATCCTTCAATGAATCTCCGGTAGTACCCGGCCAGTCCAAGGAATTGCCGCACCTCAGTTGGAGTCTTGGGTGCTCCCCAGTTTTTAATGGCTTCGATCTTAGCTGGGTCTACGTGAATTCCCTGCTCATTAACCACGTGTCCAAGGAATTGGACTTCGCGAATCCAAAAGTCGCATTTTGAAAATTTCGCGTACAGTTGCTCTTTCTTCAGTAGTTCCAAGACTAACCTTAGAGGTTCGGCATGTTCCTCCCGATCCTTTGAATAAATCAGGATGTCGTCGATGAACACTATCACGAATTTGTCCAGGTAAGGTTTACACACTCTATTCATGAGATCCATGAATACGGCTGGTGCGTTGGTCAGTCAAAAGGGCATAACCAAGAATTCGTAGTGTCCGTATCGGGTTCTAAAGGCAGTCTTAGGGATATCGTTTTCCTGTATCCTTAGTTGGTGGTAACCCGATCTTAAATCGATCTTCGAATAGTAGCTTGACCCTTGCAACTGGTCAAACAGATCGTCTATTCACGGTAAGGGATATCGATTCTTGATTGTCACCTTGTTCAGCTCTCTGTAGTCGATACACATACGGAATGATCCGTCTTTCTTCTTTACGAACAAGACCGGTGCTCCCCAAGGTGAGAAGCTCGGTCTGATGAATCCCTTGTCTAACAGTTCTTGCAATTGGTTAGACAGTTCCTGCATCTCCGTTGGTGCTAGTCGGTATGGAGCCTTAGCAATCGGTGCTGCTCCTGGTGTAAGGTCTATCTGAAACTCGACTTGTCGTTTCGGAGGTAGTCCAGGTAGGTCTTCGGGAAATATTTCGGGAAAATCGCGGACTACGGCGATGTCCTCAATCTTCCTCTCTTTCTTGGGTTGCTCGGCGATGAGGGCTAGTATGGCAGTGTATCCCTTTTGTAGGTACTTGTTCGCCTTCATGCATGACATGATGTTCAAAGGTACTCCCCGTCTTTCCCCCTGAATCGAGATCTGTTCTCCGTTCTGCAACGTCACTCATACGATCTTCTCGTTGCATACGATCTCAGCTTGGTTAGCGGATAACCAATCCATCCCAACGACCACATCAAAGCTTCCGAGAGTCACCGGCATCAAATCGATTTCGAGTTCATGATCCGCCAATACCATGACGCATCCTCGAAAGATGTGTTGTGTTTCAATTAGCTTGCCGTCGGCTAGCTCTACGGTATACTTGTAGTCTAGTGGTGTTGGGGTAATACCTAGTAATTTGCTAAACTCACTAGATATAAAGCTCCTATCGGCACCGGTATCAAATAATATGCTAGCATAGACATTATTTAAAAGAAACGTACCGGTTACGACGTTTGGGTCATCCTTGGCTTCTCCCGAGCCAATCACAAAAGCTCTTCCCTTGGCCGCTCCTCCTCCGGCCTTCTTCAGTTGAGGACAATCCCTCCTCATGTGGCCCGGCTTTCCACACTCATAGCACCCCTTGAGAGTGTGTTGGTTATTGGTATTCTGTTTGGTGTTGGGGTTAGGGTTTGTTCGGCATTCCTTGGTTACATGCCCATCTTTGCCGCAGTTCGTGCATTTGACCCTTTTGCACGAGCCAAAGTGATGGTAGTTACAGTTGTTGCATTTTGGGCTTTTGCCCTGATATCCTCCTTTGCTCCGAGCGGCAGTGAAGACCTTAGCAAGGGTTGGGCGAGGCTGGGTTTGTTGTTGAGGTGTGAGGGATTGGTTGTTGTTGGGTTCCCACTTCCTCTTGAGTTCCTGGGGTTTCGTATGCTCACTCCTCTTGGGTAGCTCTCCCTGTGCCACCGCTTGGTCGATTAGTTTGTGAGCCAAGCAAATAGTAGATTGAATGAGAGTGGGATCTGTCGTGGTGATTAGGCTTCGGATTTGTTCAGGTAATCCCCTAACGTATGGCTCGATCTTTCTGTATTCTGGGGTCACCATTTCTGGGTACTGTTTACACCATTCGTGAAATCGAGTGGTGTATTGTTCAATTTCAGCTCCTTCCACTTTGTGATTCCAACACTCCTCCGATTCCTTGATTTCGTTCTGGGGATGGTATTCTTCCTTCAACATCTTAATGAAATTTTCCCATGGTATGGAATTAGCAGTCGCCAAACTCAGTGTTTGGACCTGTGAATTCCACCAAATGAGGGCCTGTCCCTCTAGAGTTCCGGTGGCGAATTTCACTTTGTTCTCCTCAGAGCACTCGCATATGCAGAAGATTGTCTCAGTATTCTTGATCCATCGGAGCAGTCCCTCTGCTCCTTCCGACCCCTTGAATGTTAGAGGATGATAACTAAGGAAGGTCTTGAATAAGCATCCTCTTAAGTTGTTGCGAGTCTCATTGTTTGTTTCATTGTTTACGCGTATAGTCTCGTAATCCGCTATAGCTTTGTTAACCCGTTGTTCTATCATGGCTTCGATAGCAGCAGCATTGGTTGATTGATCGTTAGTACGCACGAACGTTCCTTGTCCAGCCATTGGTAAGTATGTATCTACAATAGGTTTTGGATTACTTACAGTTAGAGATTGCTGTGTGTGATATAGAGATAGTATATCCTCTTCCTTCATGTGTACAATTATAAGCTTTAGAAGGTTACTATTACCAATGTGATGTATATGAGCACAACTCGCTCAATTAGATTCTAACAGTACTAAATACAATAAGGGAATAAACTACTTGGTGAAAATAGTGGAGTTCGAATCTCCACTAGCAGCAGTGTTCTACATAGTTCTCCTCGTGGGTGTAGCGTGTCATTTGAATTTGCTAGAATTCGTGTGTACTTATAAATTCACGATTACGTTGGCCACCATAATCGTTAATTTATCTTACACAGTCATTCTAGTTCGTTCAATTTCAAACTACTAAACATCCTAGGGTTTGACGTTTGCTCCCTGAGTGTCAATACTATGGTCACAGTCCACAAACATGTGTCTTTTGACTGGGTTTACACTCAAGAAAGAGGTTGGAGGAGGCGCTCGATTCGAGTTAGATCGTGCTAGAGGAGTCTTCTTCAGAGCATAGAAGAGTTCCCTTTAGTCTTGTGTTCGTCCTTTCACTAATCCCATCTCGCAGTTCTCAAGCATAGTCGGATGTGTATACCCGCGAAGGGTTCCAATGGTATGCTCGTAAATATCCGATAAAATCACAAAGCATATTGCTAAACTATGCATATAATTAGTTGTGCGAAACTAGTGTAGTGTCTAAAGTTGAGCAATGGCTATAGTCTAAGTTTACTACATGCAAACCTAGTTCTCTATAACCAAGGCTCTGATACCAGTCTGTCACACCCCCAAATTTCCCACTTGTGGCGTATGTCCACGTGGATGTGACGTGTCCAGAATCACAGCTCAAGGTCATATAGAATACCCCTATATGCGTTTACAAATCCATTGTTTGACACATACACATAAAAAGATAGTTTGCAGCGGAATAAAAGTTGTCTTATCATAATGCAGCGGAAAATCAAGTGTTCGACAAAAATGCAGCGGAAATGTAAATAGTTTAACATAACATTGTTTTATCATAATGAAAGTAAATTGTTTTCAAATGACAAGACAGAATGCATGTAAGTTCCTAATTGCTCGTTCCTTAAAGTGTGCATTCCTGTCCTCCTGCTAGCCACGCTAGTTACCTGAGAATACAAGTTAGAAAAGTGTCAACACAATGGTTGGTGAGTTCACAGGTTTTGATATACATATAGTAATAAAAGTGTGTCATGCTGTTTATCATATGTTAGTACCGAGCCCTTGGCCCAAAGTGTCAGTGCGTCACTACCGAACTAGACTTGTTAGTCTTTTGCCTCCGCCATGTCTCGTAATAACATGGCAATATAGGTCAAGTTTTCACGTGTTATGACATCCAGTCAATATTTCGCCACGCGGGGTTCGTCACACCCCAAACGGATCCATTCAAACTCGCCTCGTTGTTTGTACATTAACGGTAAGACTTTGTGAGGACTTCTTACGATTACAACACTTAATGTTTGTCAAATAAACTAGCATACACCAAAATGTTTGTACAGTAATAGATGTTTGACTCGAGGCAACAAGTATCCTCCCCCTATTTAAAAGCGTTTTGAAAAAGAGTAAAGAGGGGCCGTAAACTCACCTTAGTGAAACGAATGTATGTAAGCGTAAGCTCCCGAGTTGTCGTGTAGCACGTCGGTCACCGGCAACCTATATCGTAGATCGTACGTGAGTTCGTGTAAGTGACCGTGCTACTGTTAGTGCTCGTGTTTGTGTCCAACAACCCTTGGTTGTTCATGTTTGTCCGTGTCGGTCCACAATGACCGTGTTTGCTCGTGTTGGTCCACATTGACCGTGTTTGACCATGTTTGACCGAAATTGACCGTGTTTGACCAAAGTTGACCGTGTTCGACCAAAGTTGACCGTGTCAAGTCAACGACCCGTTGGTGAACCGTGTGACGGTTTTGTGACTCGTGTAGCAATCGTGTAAGTGTTTGTCGTGTGCAAGACGCGTAGGTTGCGTTTATGGACAACTTACTATTTATAGTAAGTTTTCATTTACGGAAAGTTCATAAAGCATATCGGTGTTCGAGTTCTAGCATGCTCAATGGTCCTACGGGGTCATGTTAACACATAGCACATTATCATACAAGTTCATATATGCCGTTTATAACATGTTAGTGCACAAAAGTTTCCTAAAATGGAAAGTTTCCATTTTTAGCATACGTGACATCGGAAACCATCTAACTTAGCATCTAAACATCATGTTATAACATATTAAGTCATTTAGCATGCTCAAATAATACAACACGTTGACAAATCGGTTTTTGTAAAAATAAAGTTACTAAAAATAGTAACTTTGTGGTTTTTGCATAAAATGACCATTTAACATTTCTAAACCTATTTTCATATCATGAATCATCTTAATACATCATCTAGCATCACTTAATTATACCAATATGGTCCAAATCATCATTTATCAATATTTCATTCACAAAAGTTTCTATATTTAGTAATATTGCTAGAAATGACCATACTCATCATCGAAACCACATTCCACATATCCTATTCATCATAATATCATCTAAGTTACCATTTCATATACATGCATGTGTACCATTTCATCCATAGCACCATTTTGTCAAAATAAAGTTCCTATTTATAGAAAGTTCATCAAATCCCACCATTTTAACCATCTAAATCAAATCTAATCATGAGTAATCCTTCTAATATCATCAATAAACATACTAACATACTCAAGATCATTCCTACCATCATGGATCATGCATGCATGGACATATAACATCATCTATTATCATTTTAAGCAACAAGACTTACACCCAACCTCTTGGATCGTCCTAAAACATCATATAACCATCATGGATCATCAAGGAATACATCCAAATCATCAAACCCAGAAAATAGATTCATGCATGTGCATTCAAAGTGTTTGCATGTGTGATTTTTCACTTGCATGTGAGTGTGTGAGTGTCTAGAGAGTGTTTGGACTAAGAGACTACCTTCCAACACTTCTTTGATTGCTAAGATGGTGCTTGAGCAGCTTCCAAGACTCCTGGATTGCTGGTTTCGTCAAGCTTGAGCAAGAAAAGATGAAGCTCAAGCTTGGAAGGTCTTCTCCTTTGAGTTCTCTAAGCTTCCCAAGCTCCAAATAAGGTCTTCAATGGCTTACAGAGGTGTTGCAGGTGTTTAGAGGAAGAAGATGGTCGAGGTGTTGAGTGTGAAGCCGGAGAAATGATGAAATGGGATAGCATAGGCATGATTGTCTTGGTTTTATAAAGATCTGCGAACTGGGTCTCCTCGCGTAGCGCGACGAGTTCAAGGATCACCCTCGCGTAACGCGACGAAGTTCCGCGTTCAAATTTCCCCGCCCATTGTCGCGTAGCGCGACAGTGTCCTTCTGGATCGTCGCGTAGCGCGACAGATCCCCTGGTGAGCCCAATAGGCCCAGTTTAGTGGGTTTGATCCGTTCGTCGCCGTTTTCACGTCTACGAACTATCGTTTGGCCTTGTTTGAACTTCCAAGTTCAATGTGTGAGTGTTTCGTGAGGTTCGAGTGCTGTGTTTCACAATGTGTTAGACGTTCACCAACGTTCGTGTGTTTTGACACGTGTGTGCTGTTTGCCGATAATTCCACGAATTATCTTGTCATGTGTCAGTGTTCGTACTGTCGTGCACGTGTCACGCTAAATTAATCAAATTCTAGTGCCACGTGTACATAATGCATTTTAATAAACATTTAAATAAAATCAAAGCTGACCTGGAAATTACGGGGTGTCACACTAGTATACCTAGAGAAGACTTTGTATTGCTTTAATTTTGGTGATTGCTGATTTTAAAAGGCTCTAGTAGTCCTGTGGGTTTTATTCTTGTTTTGTGAGATTTTTCACGCTAAAATTTGGTGTTGTCTTTATTTGTTTATAATCATGATATGTTTGCATCCTCGTAGGTTCATTTTAGTTGTGAAAGTTTGATCAAACGAAGATAATTCCGCATTTGTTGTTTATTGTTTTGACCGTGTCGTGTTTTTTCCCATCAATAACGAGTGTAAATGGTAAGTTTCAATTAGTGAATAAATTATAAAATAAATACATTTACATAAACCTGCTTCTACAGGTCTCAAGAGTATGGCAGAGTAGGTTAATTTTCATGTTGAAAGATGATGAAGATTTTATTAAAAAAAAAAAACGAACCTGAGAAGAGCCGTTGAAAATTTATATAAATTCATCGTTTTTGATTACAAGTACACGATTTTGTTGATAAAATGGAGATCATAGTGTATCAGCTGCATGGTTCAAGCCAGGGGCGTACCTACATACAGGGGTGGGGGGGTGGGTTCTTGTAGTATAATATATCTGTTAAAACTTAAAATTATAACCGACCTTTTAATATTTTGCAATCGCTCCACTTAAATTTGTATAATTGAAATTGTGATGAAAATTTAAGTTATAGTTGTACTTGTTGTTTTTGAAGAAAACATTTCTTAAAAAAGTTTTTGTAGATGTTTTAGATATATTTTAAAAAATAAAAATCCTCGATGTATTGTATTTTTATTATGCTATTGTATATTATAGTAAGTTTCATTGTCATTTTTTAACATGACCCGTTCTGATTTGATTCAACCCAACCTGAACAAAATATTATAAAATAACCTCAGACGATTATAAAAAATTTTCGCCTCCTATAAAGAAAATTCCAGAGTCCGCCCCTGGATTTTAAGGCTTCGTGAAAATAAAGAACACTTTGAACGTGTGAATCAAGAATAGAAAGTAAGGTTTCTTCCTTATTTTTTTAATGTGTATCTAAAATTTATTGACTTGTATAACTAACATTATTTATGAAAATTTAGCTACCAATCTCAAATTTCAAGAATTTGAGAAAGAGATTGTTGCAATGGAACAATTTAGTGCCTTGAAGAGTGAGACATGACTTATACAAGATGTGATGAGAATGCATATAGAAGAGATTATATTTAATAACAATGGTTTTGTAGAATATATAGTTCAACATAATGTAAAATCAACAGAAGACAGAGTATATTTCATACACTTCAAAAAGAATATAAAACAAAAGTTCACATTGAAATGGTAGAAACACAATTGTCGATTGACATAAAAGACGTTGAAGAAAAGACTGAAGCTTATACACTTTGAATAAAAGGGTTGCTGATGCTAGTCTACCAGAGTTTCAAAGATGCAAAAAGAACTAAAGGAGATGCAAATTGTACACCTGTACAAGAGAAGAAGAATCTGCAACAAGCCTGAAGTCAACGACGCAAAAAGAATGACCAAACAATTAATGAGGACAACAGATGAACTGTATCTTTCGGAAATAATGATACAATCTTCTTCACTTGTCTCTATGTTGACCCAAAATCTTGCAAAAGATCAAATCTAAGCGAAACACAAAAAATCAAATGCGTTCAATTGAAGATTCATACAAGATCATTGCAAGGGACTATAACAAGCTGAAAAATGTCAAAGATGCAACAAGAAAGAAGATAAAGACAAATCTATTCAATTCTTGAAATCTAGAAGATGACAAATAACTATTCAATTATTTGGTATGACATAACTGAACATATAGGAAGTATACTCTCACACATATATTACAATTCTTTTGAATGTTAGTAACTAAAAAGATAATACCTACCTATTCTTTCATTTTTGTTGCATGATCAACTTGGTCAAAATTGTATGTTACAACAAACTTTAAAAGCAAAATAAGTATTTTGAACAAGATTTTAATCAAACGTTGTTCCCCGAAAAGGAAATCCTAAGTTTATATAGCAAAAGAAGCCATGGGGAGGAAGAGGAGTGTGGAACGAGCAATGAATCTAGAGGAGTAAATCCCATGTGATGCATTAAAGACTGAACCGTATACCAATCCTGTCCTAACTTAGATTCATATTAACACTAACATTACAAAATTTTCATAACCAAGCTACTTCCTTTTTTTATAAAATTACAAATTAAGAAAATCATTCATTTTCTCTAGTTTCATCACCAATATACCAATTATGATTAAAAAAAACGACATGGAAGGTTAAAATCTACATTACTAGGTTAAAATCTTGTGTATTACGCGAGTTGAAAAAATAATATGTTACATATACATATTTGGTAACAAAAAGTTATGTAATTAAAAACAAGTACAATGGATTGTTTTAATTAAATTCATGTTTTACACATGTTTTAGTTTTTTAATTTTTTTTTCCAACTATCTATTAACATTATGTAATGTAACGATAAATGTAAGTTTAATTAAAAAGGCATTCTTACCATTATATATGACTAGAATGTTTGATCATGTGTATTTGTTCTTGTGAGGTTGTCACTATCTTTGATATGGTGACTTTATATGCTTAGAAGAAGCAATCACGATCTTACATAGAGATTGTTTGATTTGATTGGTTCACAGTCTTGAAACAATGAAAGGATTGTAAAGACATATTTATTTACTAAGTGGAACATTGTAACACATACCCTCACTGGATTTGAGGAAAACCAGTGAAGAAAATCTTGATTGAAGGACAACGAACAAATCAAAGGACCAATGAACACATATAGAGTTTTTTAGTTAACACCAATTTTAAACCTATGTAAATCGGTTATGTCATATATTTCCCGAACTCTATATATATATATATATATATATATATATATATATATTATATATATATATATAGGGGGGGTTGTATAAAAAATAACCCTCTTTTTTTTGTTACAACTACATAACCCATTTTAGCCAATCATAAGCTTACACATATACATTTCATTAAAATATTAAAAAGGGCATCATAGTCATTTTACCCCTTATAAGTTTCCCCCCTCTCTTTTTTAAACATTAATAACTTTTTTTGATATATTATTTTTAAAAAAAAAATTACAGCCATTATTCGTCTCATTTTTTCCTTAATTCCGTTATAGTCTCGACTAATTTTTCTTCTTTTTTTAAATGCCCTATATTTACATCATTGTAACGAGCTTAAATATAAAAATTTATTTGAATTTTTTTTAAAAAATGATAAATTACAGTGT